>VZRW01008241.1:36748-61768 GCA_013398125.1 Aegotheles bennettii | reverse complement strand
CCTGCAAAGAGCGGCCCCGCGGAGCCCGGGCAGGGGCTGGCGGGCAGGGGGCACCCGCCGGTTCCCCGCCGCAGCGCCTCGGCGCAGGTGAGCGCACCTCAGGGGGCACGAGAGCGCCCGGCGCCCACACAAACCCCTCGTGTCGGCGCCAAACCGAGTCCGTGCCAAGGCCTGGCCTGGCCTGACAGCCCGGGCAGCGGGGCAAACCCTGCCCGCGGGGCTCTGCAGGGTTCCTGGCTGGTGCCTCACGCACTGCCCTGCCCCGCGGTACCTCAGTCCCCACACGCGCCCTGCGGGACCCGGGGAGCATTGGGCTGTCCCAGCTGCAACCTTCTGTGCCCCGGCTCCACAGAAACCTTCCCCATCGCCCGAGTGAGGGCTGGGAACCGCCAGCCCTGGCTCCACAGAAACCTTCCCCATCGCCCGAGTGAGGGCTGGGAACCGCCAGCCCTTCAGTGCGGGTCAGTCTGGAGGGAGGGGGCTGTGGAACTCACCCCTCTCCCCGCCCCCCGACTTCCGAATTTCACTTCTTGCACCAGTATTACTGGAAGTGGAAAAATTCATTAAAACTGTTGTTTTAAATAATGCTACCAGGCAAATTTTGGGTGCATATTCCTACATACCGAGGATTTTCTAGGTTAACAAAAACATTAACTAAGAAAAGCAATACTCTCTTTCTCCAAAGATTTAAAAATCAGGTACTTTTATACTTAAAGCACTTATCTACTTTAATTCTATTGGTGAAATAACAGCATAGACCGTGTAGGCACGGTATAAGTGTTTCACATCATGCTCCTGTTGATGTTTTGGGAACATTCTCTCATACTATGTTTATGATTACAAAAATCTCTAGTACAGGCAGCCTCCAAGGAAGCAAACGCATCAAACAGACTCAAAAAGGTGTAGGTTTTTCTTCTGTCTGTAGAGGTTCCAGGATTATTTCGAGAGATACTAAAAGTGCCTCAAGTTTTCGGTCACTGGGAGTTTAATGGTCACTTTGAGTGACTTGCTGATCCAAGATCTGCTAAGGGTTTCTGTTGTCTTGTTTGTATCCAAACAGGTCGATCCAGATGTGTGATACTGACACAGCTTTTTCACAGCATGCATGTGCTGAGTACTTCTGATTATGTCAGTCTTCTAGGGAGCTGGCTAAACAACAGCAAGCATTTGGCAGAAAATGAGATAAAGGGTTTTGAGTACTTCTAACATCGACAAGGTAATTAACACACACTTTTCACTGTTTGTGGAGTGGTTGTGTTTCAAGCAGCACTGCTGTCTTCCCTCTGTGGTGATGTTTACTTCCATCTAAATAGTCTAAGCATGTTTAATATCCATGGTGTTTGAATGCAATTCTATTACTTATAATAATTCTCCTCAATTTTAGAGTATAATTTTTCCTAGCGTAAGCTTATACCGTATTTCAATGTCAAAACATTTTGTTCCCTGTTACCAACTGATGCACTCTGATCTTGTGAAGGGTTATGTATGATTTCAGTTCTCTTTTAAGCTTATGCATGAGACCAAGACCATGAATCACATACCAGATATTCCAGATAAAGAATTGGACCTCACTTGCAGAGCAAACATGCCTAAGCTGGGAGAGGGAGAAAATGGGATGCGAAGGAGAACGCCTTTGAAACATCTCTGAACATGCTAAAGAATAATTAAAACTGGCAAGAATCTACAGGCTGTGTATTAATTTGGCTTGCTTTTGAAATGTTATTGTCTTTCTTCTGAGCTTTGACGTAGTGATTTTAAATAGGTCACATAGAGGAGTGGTCAAAATCGTAATGGTTGATAACATTTGCATCTTTCACAATACTGATACCAAAAAGTATTATTATAGCACTGGCTGTTGCAGTATCGTTAAGCCATTTGGGAAAGGGTCAGAGGAATTTAGAAGAGTCTGGGCAAATCTGGGAGTCTTTTTCAACACCAGCCAGGTTTCCCCTCCTTTTCCCCAATTAGCCTCACTAGTGGCCTAGGACAGATGTCTGGGTGACTTTCCACCTGGTGGAAGCAGCATCTGGGACCTCATTTACTCCTTTATGACCATGTAGGGTTGTTAGCTCCTTTCTTGTTTATGGACTAGTCAAGACCCTGCTGGTACATGCTGTATTCCAGTGTTTTGTTGGGAAAAGCAGTGTCAGCCAGTGCATGGGAAGGCGAGCACGGCCTTGCCCCAGTGCTGTGAAGGGAAAGGACCTGGAACAGAGAGGCTGTGCCATTACTGCCACTCCCTTGGGAAGCAGGGGCAGAAGCAGAGGAAGGTTGAGCAGTACAGGCTAAGCCTAGAATACAAACCACTGTCCTGCTACTGTTGCACTATTCATGTGTAGTCATTTTACTGTTCTGTTTCTGTGGTTTTTGATACACAGAGTGCTGATACTACTACAACACTATTGTACCACGAGAAAGCAGAATGAATCCTTATTTTAGGCTGCCTTTAACTCGTTGATCCTGTCTATCCTGTTTAACTTAATTTTAACAGAAGTGAATTAATTCTGCATTTCTCAGTGTAGCGAGTTTCAGAAGCACTCCCTCAGCTGTCCTGGACTCTTGGCTAATTACCATTCCAGAAGTCCCCCCTCAATAAGAGTGGTTTGTTTCCTTTCTGCAGTAGTGCAGACACGTTACTGTCACAAAGCTGGCATTGTGTTAGGTTTTTGCCTCTCTTATATAACAATGAAGCTTATTCAGGGAGAGCAGAACCATCCTTCTCAGAAAAGACCCATGAAAAAAACAAGTTAGGAACCCCAAAAGAGAGCACTGCTGGATACTGCTTTGCTGACCATCTTCATTTCTTCCATCTCGAAAATCAGTGCAAGGTTGTCTGTGAGATCCCAGATTTTGCTCTGTAATTGTTTGTCTGGACTAGAGATAATGACCAGGGTATATTATTTTGCTAAAATTGTTGAGCAGAACTGTCTGAGTTTCTCTTCCTCAGTGTCAGTCACACTGTAGGTTGTGCTGACAATGCTTATGAGATGCCCTGTATTTGAGTGCAGGCCATGTTCCTGATCCTGCAAGTATGCCTCGTGGTCACTGAAGGGTAAGGACCAAAACAGACACTTAGATCAAGGCTCTAAATGGCAGTGCTCCCTAGATAGAAGGTCATGGCTATAAGGCAGGAATAAACATTCATGTTTTGATCCATCAGTTTGCAGTGTGTTCCAATTTGCTGTTTTATTTGCTGGAAAGTTTTTATAAAGCTTTAATTTTACTATTTATAAAAGAGTAAATTAGCTGCAACTAATGTAGTCTAATTTCAGCCCCAACCATTCTGTTTTTTTGTTACCAATTCAAGAATTCTCATAAGAGATTCGTAGGATCTCATGTCCTTCTTTATCAAAAGCTTTACTCCGAGAAGTCTACAGCAAAGGTTAGTCACAGTGTGATTTCACTATTTTCCCCAAATCACAGTACTCATATTCATAGACTGTACAGGCTATGAAACACCAGCATTAAAACAATGAATAAACATTATGAGGCAGGACAGTGAAAGCTGCAAGTACTGTGTAATCTCTTGTTTGTGAAAAAATGGTCGGAGATTTTCTTTCATGTATATTTGGTTAAATCAGCTGTAGACAGGCAGTAATGGATTGGAGAATCCTTCCCCATTGACTTCATGCAGCTAATCCATTATGTCTCATTCGAAAGTGTAGCCATCCTTATCTCTAACAGAGGTTTGTGACCAGTCATGTTACCAATTTCCTCTGGTAAGAGGAAACCTTTTTACCTTTTAACTTTCTCTTATCCTTCAAAACCTTTCTTTTAACATATGTGGTGTGCTCTTTTTTAACGGGTGAGATATTCTTGTGCGGGCTTTTTCCCTGTCATTTGGTGGAGTTAATGTGATATATTCAAGATGAGGATTTAAATAAAGATATTTCATCTCTACATAAAATTACACTTGAAATGTTCTTGGACTCTTACGGGATAGCTACAGATAACTTAATATTAAAACAGAACTTTTTCCTCATAGCTTAGAGCATAACTGTTCTGTAGCGGTATGTGTGATATAAAAGTCTTTTTTTCAGATATCTCTTATTAGGACAGATGAAATACACTTTTAAAAAAATCCCTTAATATATAGATAGTTGTCTTAGAGAGTACTATACCTGTTGAGCTGGGGTTTTTTTCTAGTCTTCTGTTTAAATTCCAGAAGTTTTTATGCACACATGCGGTTCTTAAAAAAGGCTTTCAGGAATGTACTGTTACTTTTGTTCAGCATTTTTAAACACGTTTAAACAAGCCGTTGATCTGGTCACTTGCATGTAACTAGTTGGAATTATATCTGGGACACTGTAACTACCTAATTTAGCTAGTGGTGCTACAAATACATAGCTCCATCTAATGTTCAGCTTTTAAATCAGTCACGAGTGATCTTGAGAGTTTTTGGAATGAACGTTCTTAGCTCCCAGGTAAATACTAGCTCCATACGTTGAGGCATTTTATAAATTTTTGGGTCGCAAGCCTATCATAGTAAATTAAAAGCTAATGGAGGGCAGGTGCAGTCTTTTCAGGCAGACACAACTGCTTAAAACATCTATATCTGCATTTGCTGTAACCATCAGGCAAAGGCCTTCTTATTACAGCTTGGAAAACAGAGCCTATACTGTAAGTTACTGCATGCTCCTGTATAGAAAATACAGTACCATGTAAGCTGTAATTTCATCTTCTTTTCTGAGGCAATTTTGAATCATGGGACTTGTTTCAGTCAGACTGAACTCAACATTTGGGAATTTGGCATTTGTCTAATTTTGTTGCATTAAGAAGTGGTAGAAAAAAATACCTGCTAGAAAGTATTGTGAATTACATTAAGACATTATTAAGCTCTTTCTTGACACAAAATATATCCATTGTTATATTATCTTTTGGTGAAAGCTTCTAGCCAGCATTTAGGCTTGATTCAATTAAAATGTATTTTTTTGTAAGATCTTTCTTATTTATAAAATACACACAAAATCCTGCACCTTCAAACACAGGAGAGACCGTAACAGCAGACAAATCTTAAGTTCACTTTACCTGAAAGGTTCAAGCCAGGAAAAAAGGGTCTCTGTCCACTCTGTTTCCCAGAATACACTCTTGATTGCTTCTGTCTTCGATTGTTATGGTTGCTATCACACAGTTCTTTTTCTCATAATCATATATACAGATGCAATAAGACATGCCTTCACCTGGTTTAGAGACAGACCTTAGGCAGCTCCAGCCGATGCTGTTTGCTGTTATGATTCAGTTAGTGTGATATAACAAAGTACTCTGTGCTTAGCTGCAGAAATGAGCCGTGGTGTGTGACTTGTTGAAACTCTCAGGCAGTAGAGATTAGTTTAAGCCACTTTCTTCTAACCTCTGCATTAGCAAGAGCAGGCAAGGTCAGTTATTGTGACTCAGCTGATACGCAGGAACTCAGTCACATGCCTGTGCTCTTGATTTGTTTACTGATCAGCTTTCTTTTGCTGTTTTCTGACATTTGCTAAAATGTGACTTCATAAAGGATGAATGATACCTTCTGTGGAGATAAAGAAGAGTGGGCAACGTACCAGTCAACTATAACTGAATCTTTGCTGATACACATCTTAAAATTATCTTAAAAGTCAGCCTGCAAGCAGTCATTAAGACCTACTGCAAAAATACCCACAGCATCTCAAGCCACAGAAAAAAGCAGCAGGTCCCTATCTCTAATGATTGTCTCGGATCCCGTAGCTGATAACCTGTGTACCGTACCATAGCATGCATAGCTTGGAAATGATGTCTAATTGACCATGATTGACATATGCAACGGGAACTCCTAGATTCTCTGGGAGTGTGGAGCCTGTTTCTACACAATACAAGTTTCCTGTCGAAGAGCCCTTCTTGACTCTTTCTGTAGTCTGACTTTTAGCCATTTCCCTGTTGCCTGTTCCCATTGTTCCCCTCTCTGCCTTCAGAGGTAAACTGTGGTTTTCTGAAACTTGATCTAGCACCTAAGACCTATTTTGTCTATACACCAGATTGCAGGTTTTCATCAGTTCTTCAATCTTAGGTTTTTTGTTTGGGCTAATGTCTCCTTTCTCTGCTCTGGCTTTGAATTGTAAGCCTAATTTGTGTATGACTGCCCACATCCTGGTATCTATACTTTCATTAGATTTTAGAAGTAACCAGAAAAATGTCTCCTGATATGTTTTTATTTTTTAAATTAACTAACATAGGAATCTAAAGTCTCATGTCATAAAACCTGACTACAGCCATGTTAATTATTTTTCCAGTGTATTGCCTATAAATGTATAGCTAATTATCAAGAAAGTAACTATAAGATGATGCACATTTGAATTCATGGCAGGTTTTATGCAAATTTGAAAGTATTACTGGGGAATGATAAATACTATCAAGCCACTTTAAAATTCTCCTTTCTTTTATACGGCCAAAACAGATCATCTTGCCCTCTTCACTCAAATACAGATACATGTCTAGTGTACTTCATGGTCTCTGCACAGATGCATGGATCTTACCACAAACTGAAGTCTTGGGGCATATCTCCACAGTTGAAGGTAAACAAATCCAACCCAGATGCCTACACATACACATATACATGTTCAGGGCCAGTTCTCTTTAATGTCTTTATTAATGATCTGGACGAGGGGATCGAGTGCACCCTCAGTAAGTTTGCAGACAACTCCCAAGTTGGGTGGGAGTAGTGATCTGCCTGACGGTAGGAAAGCTTTGCAGTGGGATTTGGACAGGCTGGATTGATGGGCTGAGGCCAATTGCATGAGGTTCAACAAGGCCAAGTACCAGGTCCTGCACTTGGGTCACAACAACCCCATGCAATGCTACAGGCCTGGGGATGAGTGGCTGGGAAGCTGCCCAGCAGAAAAAGACCTGGGGGTATTGGTTGACAGCCGGCTGAACATGAGCCAGCAGTGTGCCCAGGTGGCTGAGAAGGCCAATAGCATGCTGACTTGTATCAGAAATAGTGTGGCCAGAAGGAGTAGGGAAGAAAGACATTGAGGTTCTGGAGTGTGTTTGAAGAAGGGCAACAAAGCTGGTGAAGGGTCTAGAGCACAAGTGTTATGAGGAGCAGCTGAGGGAACTGGGTTGTTTATCCTGGAGAAAAGGAGGCTGAGGGAAGACCTTATCACTCTCTACAAATACCTGAAAGGAGGTTGATGTTAGTCTCTTCTCCCAAGTTACAGGTGATAGAACAAAAGGAAATGGTCTCAAGCTGTGACAGGGAAGGTTTAGATTGGATATTAGGAAAAATGTCTTTACTGAAAGGGTTGTCAGGCATTGGAACAGGCTGCCCAGGGAAGTGGTTGAGTCACCATCCCTGGAGGTATTTAAAAGATGTGTAGATGTGGTGCTTACAGACATTGTTTAGTGGTGGACTTGGGAGTGTGCTAGGTTAGTGGTTGGTCTTGATATTAAAGGTCATTTCCAACCAAAATGATTCTATGATACATTTCCAGTTAGGAAATCAGAGAGACATTGTTTATGAATCACACAATTCCTGCCTGGCCTCCCCATTCCCTCTCCCCCCCTTCCTTGCACCATTCTGGGAGAAGAAAGAAAGGCCAGGAGGATGGTGAAGGTTCTGGAGGGGATGCCTTATAAGGAGTGGCTGAGGTCACTTGGTTTGTTCAGCTTGCAGAAGAGGAGGCTGAGGGGTGACCTGATTGCAGTCTATGGCTTCCTCATGAAGGGGAGAGAAGGGGCAGGTGCCGATCTCTTCACTCCTGTGACCAATGACGGGACCAGGGAAATGGCAGGAAGCTGAATCAGGGGAGGTTTAGGTTAGATATCAGGAAAAGGTTTTTCACCCAAAAGGTGGTTGAGCACTGGAACAGGTTCCCCAGGGCAGTGGTCACAGCACCAAGACTGCCTGAGTTCAAGAAGTGTTTAGATGATGCTCTCATGCACATGGTGTGACTCCTGGGGTGCCCTGCAAAGGGACAGGAGTTGGACTTAATGATTCTGATGGGTCCCTTCCAACTCAGCACATTCTATGATAACAGCTTGGGGGTAGAAGCTGTACAGCCTTCATCCACCTTTATATCATGTTAGGACTGGAGCTGGTAGGAATCCAAATTAAGCACCAGCACGAGCCCTCTCATAAAGGTTGTTTTTAGCTTGATCACGGTGCCACAGCTGCGGGAGTTCTGAGAAAAACCTGTGCTTCACTGCAAATGACCTCTAAATCCTGTTGTGATTTTGCACTGATTGCAGCTATATAAGCCTCTAAATCAGCTTATTTCTGTTTAAAAACTAAACCATTTCTTCTGTGCCATAGTTTCCATTAGTCCAAATTAAAACAGAACTGTGCCATGGAGAAAGTTATGTATGAGCACTGTGAATTCTGCCACTTGGGCAGTTAGCAAGCCTTTTCAGGTAATTTGCAGTTTAATTTTATTATACACATTCAAACTTAGCTAAGATGTATATGTTACTGTGTGTTATCATAACATATTTTATTCTCTGTAGCTTCTTAATGTGAACTGTCTTTGACTTGTTATGTTAATAAATAGGAGTTTCTGTCTCCCAAAAAGTCCTCTCTGAATAGGACGTAGTTATGATCCGTCATCTTTGTGGTGGCTCTGATACTTGTTTTAGCAGAAGTGCTCTGCTCTAGTTATGGATCTAGATTTCTTTGCATATTATTGTCATCATGATCCCTAGTTTTTTCCTAAATATACATTTATGTAAAACCAAAAGAAGTATCTCAGTATCAAAACTTGCTGGTATGGTAATGACCATATTCCTGACATAACTGTGCCTTAAGGCAGTGGCTTTCTGCATCCTGACCTGAATTTTAATTCACAGGTTCAGCCTAAGAAATGTTGAACTTTTTGCTATTGTAAACCTTTTTTTCTTACTGTTAAGATCTGTTGTGTGCTTTTTGGCTGATATATTCAGAAAAGGTTTACTCCTTTTAGGCTCCTTTAAAAAAACAGCTGTATTGTTTGCTCTTAAAGCCTAGTTTACCATTCATAGAGAACCTAAAATGCTGACTTTATTCAGTACAATCATACACAGATAAAATATTTCCCTGAAGTAGTGGAATGAATAAGGATATGAATTCAGCTTCTCCTTTGTCTTGCTTGTGCATTGTCAGAATTCTTTTTCTGTGAACATGCTACATTCCTTTTTAAAAAGTATTCAGATCTTGTTTATGAAAATTCCTTACTGTTTTTCTTGGATATCAGTCATATGATGTTGTGTTTCCTCACTAAACAGTCAAACAAATTTACTTTAGCATAGACACAAACAAGGGTGAAATTAGAAAGTGATTTTAATGAATACTAATATTTATAGTGTTGAAGTTAATTTGACATAGTGAGTAAAATCAGTCAAATATCATGATAACAAATGTTAATATAAATATTTCAACAAAAAAGTGTGCTTTAGCTGGAAGGACATGATAAGCAGTATCTTCCTTCCCTTATAGCTCCAGTAGAGGGAGTCACTATAATCACAGCTAGTAAAATCAACTGCAACTTAATTGTGCCACCTGGATTTCAGTGCTGTGCTATGTCTGATAAACCTATGGAGGTTTATGTTGCAAAAGTAGCTGGGTGGTTGTGGGTGGGGAGAACTCAAATGTTTTCATTTTAAAAAGTTAGATCTCTTCTGCTCTTCAAGAGAAAGGAAGTGCTTTGTTTCAGGTTATGAAATAAGCTTAAGATATATGGTTTTATGGTTTGGATTTCACCTGGAAAACTACAATGGCATATATCTGAATTGTTTTGGGTTTGTACCATTGTATGCCCTTATTTTTTTTCCTGTTTATGTACATGTACATGTCAAAACATAAACATCCAAATATATGACCATTGCCAACATATTTAAAATTGCTTAGATAGAAAAAGGGTACATCCTTTATATCTATTAGTTACTGAAAACAATGTTTTGTTTTACTACAGATTTGATAAGAAAAAGATTTATTCAAAATATGTATTATGCAAGTTGTAAACATCTTAAGTATTATTAAGTATTATTAAGTTGGGGAATGAATACCTGGTTTGAAACGGTTCCCTTAATTTCCTGGGTCCATATAGAGAAGAGTTAATGCCTTAAATAAGGTTCTGTGCCTATTCTAAAGAAAACCTTTTCTGTCAAAGTTGTTTCTACCAACTGTACATGTGGCACTGGAAATCTGGCATTAAATCAGCGTGCATCTTGCAGACACATTAAAATTGCTTTTGGAAAAATACAGTGTGAGCATAAAGCCAGAGTAAGTCCATGTTTCTCTTACAGGGAGAGCCATCCATCCACATGGCACAGTATCAATTTCAAATTGAATATGTACACAGGAAATGAGATTGACACTTTGTCTTCTATTCCTCAGTTGAAGTTAATGGACAGTGATAGTGCAAACAGTGTAAGAATGGATCTTTCAAAGAAAAAGCAATTGGGCATATGTGATGTTTAAATATTCTGATAGAAATATATTTTAAAACCCATAAAAGTGCTTAATTCTTCCTTGATATTTGATAATGGTTACAGATAATTTCAGGTATTACAAGGGATCAGAGATAAAAGTACAAAGTATAAGATCAGTGCTGGTCCCAAAATGCTGTAAAGAAGCTTACATATTAAATAGTATTTGGATAACAGATAAACGTCTGAGAAGTTAATGATCTAATTCAATTAGCAATTAGTGTTCATATTTCATTTTCCAGCTAAGAAGAAAAGAACTGTGATTAACTTTGAGGTCACAGAACAATCTAGTCTAATAATCCTCTAGTTAGATGATTTTTACTTGCACAGCCTAATAAAAATATTGTTTCTAACCACATGTATTACAAACACTGGACAAAAGAACCCAGGTAAGAGTTATAAAATTATCTATTTTTCAATGGTTTTATACCAATTACTTTTCAAAGCAAATTATTGCAACATCAGATTGCACAGACTGATGATCTCATGTACAAATACAGAAAGTTTGGTCTAATTAAGTGATTTTTCTCAGCTTTGGAATTTCACTAGTTTTCAGCAGGGGCACAGATTCTTAGAGTAAGTGAACACCTGACAATATGTTCATTTTTCTCAGTTAACTTCCCAGGATGGCTTAGATAGTGCCCAGAGACCACCGTTCCTCTCTACTGATAACAATTGTTGTGTTCAACCACCTGTAAAAATGCAAGATTATCCAAACCTGTATTGTTCCTGACATACTAAATTGTGAGTCTCCTGTCACTGAAAGTGTCTCAGCTAAAAAGGTCTGTACCAAGGTTCATTAGCCTTGTAGTCAGAGAATTTTCTGATGTCTAACCTGACTGCAGTTTGAATTATTTCTATCAGAGATACAGAGGACAGATGCTTCTCTTCTGCTTTCCAATAGCTTTTTACATATTTTAAGCTTGTGTTTTCCACATAAAGATTTTACTGGTTCAAAATTATTTTGAAAAGGGTTTCAAATAAGAGAGTATTTTAGAGATATTTTGCAATAATTCCCTCCAAGACAAATTAATATTGTGGTTTATGCAGCCAGTGTGAACAGCAGGAAAGAAGACTGACTAACCCCCAGATACCACCAATAGAAATTTTTTAAGACTAAATATGTACATATATGTGTTTGTGCACAGCACATGTATTTGCACATCTAACGTTGGAAAGTGTTGGGCTATTAGTTTGGTTAAATCTCCAGTTGTTTAAATAAGGCTACTCCTATGTGCTTATGCTGGTCAGGACAAAAATCAATGGGATTGCTTTGCAGTAAGGAAAACTGAAGTCGTTCTGATGTTGCAGCAGCTGGCTTGTGAATTGATGGAGTAAATTCTGTGGGAAATTTGTGGAGTCCCTGTCATTAAAAGCTTTAAAGAATAGTTGAGACAGGCTCATTCAGTGATGCCTCCTTCTGTTCCTGTTCTCTTATTGTAAATAAACGATTTGCCAATAAATCAGTATCAGGATTAACATCTGGGAATTTCAGTTCTTCAGATTGTTTGATTGTTCATATGCATTTTTGAAATGAGGTTGGAAAATTTGCCCCTCCTTATAACTGAACCTCTATTTTGAGATTTGTGAAAACTTTTTCTATTTTATTTGCTTTCACTTCTTTTGCATTCTATACAAAATGAAATGATCTAGTGAAGCTCATCCATACAAACCTTTCTCCTTTTATCAAAACTAGGCAGTACATTTAATTTATCATGAAGCTCGGATTTCCAGGGCAGCAAGGTTCAGAGAGGGCCCTGCCTGAACTTTTGAGATCTGCTCAATCTGTCAATATAATAATAATGTAGTCTTTCTCTGTTGTGTAGTAGTGTGGTGTATAGCATATTCCAATAATGACTTTTCTAAAGGAGAGACTCAATCCATATTTACATCAAGAGCCTTTATTTGTTAAGTAAAGAAAATTACATATCCTTTTGCAGCAAAAGATCTCAAAGCATTCCAAGGGTGGCTGATACCATTTTGTATTTCTGTGTTTGTAATTTTACAGATGAGGAATAAAAGGCCAAATATTTAAATCTGCCTTTGACCCATGGTCACATGGGAAATCAGTGTCAGCCCACCTTACTTTTAGCCTGGGATGTCTTCAAGTGTGCTTCTTATGGCTTGTGTAATACAGAAGTAATGCTATAGTCATTAAGGCTACTTAGAATGATATAGTTTCTTTTGCCAAAAGCAGAGTAGCACTGTTGCAACTCAGCAGTCCATATGCTCTCAGTTGTATTCTGGAACTCCTTTTCAAAATCATTCCTGGTGTTTGGCTGTTCTGTTGAAGCTATTTTTAAACAGAACAACAGCTTTCTCAGTGTAAAGAATGAAGTGGGCTATCTGTAGAAAGAGCTGTGGATCGCTTTTCAAGCACCACTTTTTGTGTTTGCTTGTTGTTATTAAACAGAAATGCAGCTGTCATTAAAAACCAAAAACTACAGCCAGTACCTGTGTTTCACAAGTCTAGGGTTTTTTGTTTGTTTGCTTGTTTTTTGTTTGCTTGGGTTTTTAAATATTATTTTGAAATAAAAATATATTTGTATTTACCTGGAGTTTATCTGTTACTCACAAAACCAGGACTGCCCAGTGGCATGCCCTCATTGGCACTGTTGTGCTCATCAGGGCCACCTTTTCTGTAGAGGTATCTCACTGGAGTCGAAGGATAAGATGAGAAAGATTCTGCTGTGAGCAGTGGAAGTGATTTTAAGTATTGGGAAAATGCTGCACAACTTGATGCTGATGGAGGACTAATAAGAAATGAATCAAAAAGTGATATGTAGAACATTTAAAAATGGAGTATGATACAGAACAGATCATCTTGGGACTGAAGCAGAAAACATAGTTTTGATAGGAAGAGAACATACCAGAGATGGATTCTAATTTTTTTAATGAACCTTAGTCTTTAAGACTAATTTGAGGGGAGGTGATATTTAGTCATCATGTAATTTATGTTAATGGAGTATTTACATACTCTTAATTGGACATTAGTTTAAGATCACTGGGATATGTAAGCCTAAATTTATAAAAATAGATGAAAGTTGTAACAGATAGGAATAATGTAATTTTAATACACTTTAATGATCATGTTGACAAGGGACTGCTAGCTTTTAAGTGTATTTGAAAATTTGCTAATGATTCTAAGCTTTTTGCTTTGTGTGAAGCTTGTAAACGATCTGGGATCCATCACCCCAGGCAAAGAGTTGCTTTTCTTTAGGATTGTAATGTATGGTGGAATGGCTACCCTGACGTTTTGGAAAGTGCAATACTGGGATTTCATAAGTATTTACAGCACCCAAAACGTCATAAACACATTGTATGCGAGAGGTGCCTCCACTAGGAAAGTTGTACACAACATAGAGTATGTTGCATACCATGAAAGCTGCTTCAGCATCCTTGCTGTTGCATGATGTGTCCCAGGTGTGCTCTACTGCCATGGTTAGGTGGTTGATTTTAGTAATTACAATGTTTCCTCCAGTCTCTGGTTCTGCATGGATTGCCCAGAGCCCTTGCTCATCAATGGCAAGATCTATTTTTGTAGATGGAGAAAGCTGATAGGCAGGAATCCTTCCAGCCCCTGGCAGCAGCATTTGGTCAGTTACATTTCTTTTCTGGATGTTGAATTTAATTATCTCATTTAAGGAGCCATATCTGTGATAGAACAGGAAACCTTGATATATTACGTGGCCAGTTCCTTCCCAGGGAAATGGCAAGGTGACTCTGCGAGCTCTTAGTGTATGATTGCTTTCCATGAACGTCAGGAGATTTGCAAATTCCAAAATAACATTATTTACAGAACCATTTAATAAATAAATCTTTGCATGCTTTTTGCCGGGATCTTTCATCCAAGAGCCATGCTTATCTCCAGTCTTCTTAACTATCTTTAGGGACTTAATACCTGCAAGCATGTGGTCACAACCTGCAAGAAAAGACCCAAAGGAAAAAAAAATTAGAATATCTGTGATTTTTCTAGCTTCCTTTCTTTGAATTACTTAGTTTCCTTTTAATACAACTGTAAGACCAGGGTCAATGTATCAGTAAAGGTGTCAGCAGTGTGGCTATGGTTGAAACTAATGTTGAAACTAATTTTATACAATATATTCAGCATCTTCTGCTAAGGAAGCTGCCTATCTTCAGGTACATAGAGTGTGTTGTTTTCTGCTCTGCCAGTGGTATCCAAAAGGGATTCTATTAGTGTATCTGAGAGAAGATCAAGAATACAGTGATTCTCTGATTATTCTTCTAGTTCTTTTACAGGGCTGTAAATTTTACTTCAGAGAAATAAGTTCTATTTTAGGTCAACAGTAAAATAGTAAAATTCATTTTTTATCAAAGGCATACAAATTAAAATCCATTTTCCTGATAAGTCATGTGTATAGTATTTTTGTTTCAGGAATTTTCTTGTCCTCTGTTAGCCTCTTTTTTTTGCATTTAAATCATGAATACAAATAAAAATAGATCATCAGAGCGCAAAAACACTGTGTTGTCTTCCCATTTCCCTTCCCAACACCTTCAGTACAAAGGAACTAGAACAAATGTATAGATTGCAAAATCAGGAATGTCCATACATGAAGGTGGTCCTTAAATTAACTGGTATGATGTCTGTGTTATCAATTCTTATGCTAGAAGTGTGGCTGGTGGGAATACGTAGTTGTTTACCTCACTACGGGTATAAAATTGGCACCAGCAGAGAGCTAGTCATAAATTTTGACTTCATTACATTTTGTATGCACTTTGCACAGATTAAGACCAAAAAGCACCAAGCTTGTGAAGAGTCAGGCATTTATACTCTAAGATCTTTATCAAGGACCATCCCTTCCAGGAAAACATCTACTGCAAAGCGTATTAACAAGCTTGTTTACCAAAGGCACTCATAAATTACATAGACACTATTTGAAGTTTAAAGAATTGCCTTAGTGAAGTGCAACCATTTTAGTAAACAGAACAAACAAACCCCTGAGGCAGGAAGTTCTGGCAGTAGATGAAATGGAGAAAGCAAAACCAGCCTCCGTATTTGGCCTGATATGAACCTATTGAAGTCAGTGGCAAGATTCCAGTTGCCTGTAGAAAGCAACCTTTATGTCACTTGTATGTACTGATACCCTCTAACAAAAGCATTTGGACGTTGCTGCTACATCATGGATTATTTTTTTTTAAGTCCTCACTCTGGATGCACCTTCCCTGAGCAAGCCACAATAGCTTTTCCAAAACTAACGCTTATTGATTAGATAGATTCTAGAAACTTAAAACTATTGAGCCAAAATACCTTGTCAGCCTTAGCAACATCTGCCTCTGCAGGAGAAATAGCCAGATTACTGGATGAATTCTATGAATAGTGTCTCTCTTCTTGAGAGAAACTTTTTAACTCTCCTCAGCTTTCATAACGTCTTACAGGAAGACTGAGAAACTGAAACAATTCACAGTGAGCAAAAAGTTTACCAACATTTTTCCACATTCTCCACAATGATACCTTCAAAGCCCACTGTTTCTTATCATACTCCAAAATGTGCAGAAGATAATTTCCTATTTCCCACCCAAAGCATATAAACTACTGCATGTAAAAACAGTGATTGTACTTGATTGTTTTTTTTTCCAAGTCTGTGTGAACTTAAACCAAAACCAGTAACAAAATCAGACTTAAAAAAAATATATTTTTTGCTAGAGTTTTGGAGCAACTCAGCAAAAATAACCAGAACTTCCAGTTAATACGTGATAGCATAGAAGCAGAACTGCTATTTTCTAGAGTAGTCTTCCTGCTTAGAAATTTCTAAGTGTTGTAAAATCTGCATAGGGACTAACGTTGCCATCAACTTCAATGGGACAAGCATATCACTAGTGAGAAAATTAGAGAAAATGGAAAGTATTTTTTGCCCTCTGAAATTCTCAGAAAGATATCATTTTCAAAGCGTCTTTGTCACAGACAGTTTAAAACCCCTTATTTTTTCTTGCCTTTTAAAAAAATGCCTAATGTTCAAAAAAATCTATATATGGAAAAAAAAGAAATCTTGATATTCAGAGCTACACCTGTGGTGTAGGATTAGAGTTTAGAAGCACAATAAGTGATTGCTTCTGTTGCTGGAACAAAGTTCAAGGAACAAATTGTGAACTCATTACTAAAATTAAGTCAGTGTAATTCTTTTGAAGTTAGTGGAATTGTATAATTGATGATGCTAAACATCTTTCACCTGGCTTTTTTAAAAAATGGCAGTTTATATTTCTTATTATTTTCATGTCTTACTACTTGTGAATGAAAATGAAACAAATTGTTCAATTTGTACTTCAAATATATTTACAATATATAATTTACATCGATAACTTTCTTAAGACAAAGAGACTTATAATTATAAAACCCAATTTGTTTAAAAACAAGTATAGGTTGTGTATATATTCTTCATACTAGGTGCCTTAATTTTCAAATCTGAGCTGAGCTTTGCTTGCAGCTGAGCCAGTGTGCTCTCTTGATAAACTACATGGGGGGACAGAGAGAGAGAAGGAATACCAGAGGAGGACAGTAAAAGAGATGCAAATTGTAGAAGTGCATTAAGTCTTCTTATTAACTCGTGAGTTAGGTTGAGTTTAGGTTTTGATCCCTGCCCACTCCAAAAAACAAACACCACCTTTAATTCCTTGGCATAGGTGCAATACTCTGATATGCACTGGCATTTTTTCTGGGACTTTGCAAGACCATACCTTCAAGAGGCGTTTTACCATACTTCATAATAAAAAGAAGCTTCAAAGAATCAATTTGATATGCAGTAGAGTATCTGCAAAATTAATGTTTGAATTATACTTTCTTCCCTCCCTCTCCCAGTGTCTAGTATTTACCCAGCCAAAACCCCATGCAATTATCTGTGGTATTCACATAACTTGTGAAAATATGTTATTCCTATATCAGCATACATGCATTGGCTAGGGGACTGGCTCATTCAGATTGAAGTTCTCAAAAGTGAACTGTTCTTACTTGCATTAAGCATGAGCTTAAGTTTCTTTTTTTCTTCCGCTTCTTCAAATAGCTGCTGTTTCACCAGGTCTTCATGTACTTCTACACATGTATTAGAATCTGTGATAGATCCAAAATAGTCAATGTCCCTTTGTGCTCGTTCAATTCTTGTTAGCAAATTGTCTACTTCACTTTTAACCTCAGCCTTATAATTGTTCAGTCCTGCCAGCCGTGACAGTACCATCTTTGAAAAGTCTCGGAATTCTTCCACATAATCCAGTATGTCTTGGTTGCATTTTTCCAGCCTCTTCTTGAGTTAGAACACAGGAAGAAAATACATGGGTATACATGTATATTCTGTATAGATTACAACTTCATTAATGATTACTTTAAAAAAAGTACTATTCTCTCCTTTCTGGTCCCGCTGCTCCCCATCTATTTCAAACCAATGGTCTGTTGCTATATACCTACACAAAGAGGACACAGTAGACTGGCACTGGCATTCACAGTTCTGGACAAACCCACTTTTTTTTTCTTGGTGTGGTTACTGTCAACCAGATACTTTGTTTTGCTGCCTAAAGGGGGAAAAGTGCTTTGGTGGAAACAGCCAGAGATACTTAAGGGCACACGATCTCCAATTACTTGCTTTCCAGAAACTTTTCAGAACTCCTGCAGGACCACCAATGAAGCAGTCTCAAAAAAGTTTTCTGCAGGAAATCTGCGAATGTGAATATTTGACATAAAAACACCTCTTCTGACCAAGACAGTATCTTGTGTGGCTATTTTTCATCCATTTAAAATGGAAAATGGCTTTTATATGTGACCATAAGTGCCCAGGAAGCTGTTTAATTATGTTCTACAAAAACTTTATTTTAAATGTTTTCAAGTGGTCTCTTCAGTATCTGCCTCACCCATTTCCCTGTTCTTTGTTTGGTGTCCCTTGAACCAAATGCCACAGCTGGAATTGCATCATTTTTAACGTGTGCCAAATGAATGGAAATTACCGTGTGAAGTTATTCCTATAGTGGTTAGTATAATTTAAATCTCAGTCTACACAGTGGGAACAGAACACCAGGCTAATCCTTCACTTCTTTCTGCATTGTAAAGTTAAGACCAGCGAGAGCTTTGTACAAAAATGGAATGAGAGATCAGGAAAATTACCGCCTCTGTAACAGTCTGCCAAGGCAAGTCAGGAGCCAAAGACATGTTAATGATTTAAGATAAACCATGTATGATTACAGCATGCCAATACTGAAAAGGTATTTTGCAGTACTGGTAGTTTTTTACTGCAGAAAAAGAAGCAGGTACTGGTACTTATTATATAATTACTTGAAAGCAAATACCTATTTCAGTCTCCCAGCTGTAAGGGGATTATTTCAACTCTCAGTTAAAGTGCGCGTACCCTGATAGTTTACACAAATGTGCCTTAAACTACTCTTCCAGGTAGGTTCATCTTTGCAGAGAAAAAATACCTGATAATTTTCTATCACCTTGACAGCATTTCTACTGGTGGCAAAATAGATATAGTGTTCCCTAGGTTGGAATGTGACAGTACTATAAACATCTGCATATTTAGCTAAATTCACTGAGACATAACATTATGAAATTATGTCCTGCAATTAATAATGATGTGATAATGAAGAATCATTATAGTAAAGGTTTAGCTACAATTTTGTTTATTTATTTATTTGAAAGAGCTGAAAATTTATCTTCCTGATATTGTTTATCATACAAACTGTTCTGTGTTCACACACACAGAAGAACATTCACACATTTTCAGACGTCTTTGCAGTTAGGCAGTACTACAGAATGATATGGCTAGCACATACCTCTAAAGATAGGAAACGTCGGTCAATGTAGTTCATCAGTGCTGCATCCTGCATCGTATATTGTGCTGTTCCCATGATGCTTATGAGGAATGGAACTAATAAAAATTGGAGTTGCAAGACTAGCATTGTTTCATAAAATTTTGAAGCAAAATAGAAGTGAATTAATTGTGTCTGTGTGGAGAGCAATCCCAAACACTACTGCAAGTCCAGGATTATAGGAAATTTAGCAGTTGTCTGATGCTAAAATGTGAAAAAGTAATAAAAAAATTACTAAAAAGTTAAAAATACTGTGGCTGCAAGTATTAAAAAGACTTAAAACTGCTGCTGCAGATTATCATTAAAAAAATAAAGTTGTGGAAGAGAAACTGAATGTGTTTATTTCTAGAAGCCAGATGACTGCTTTCCAGTTTGTGATCCTATGATTAATCCCAGATGTTCAGTACTGAGTCACATAAAGCCTGTAGGCCAAATTTTATTAAATACAAATAAAAATAATTTATTTTCCCTCTTTTCTCCTCCCATCTGCTTTCCCGTGTGACCAAGACTGCGCAGTATGTTCTTGGTGTAAGTCATCATAGATTCAAACCCGTGGAGCACTGGCCATTCTTTCATAGGAAGATCTGATGTATAACATCTGTAGCTATTTCCACACCTACAGCTGTTACTATAAAACAATCTACAGCCATTGTTTTCACTTGCAGTATTGTTTATTTACAATATAATTGAAAAACATAGATAAAATTATTTTTTAAAAGATCTTTTTCATTCCCCTTCCCCTCTTCTCTTGCCAGTACTTTTCCAGCTGAAATCAATATCCTTAACACAGTTCTGTGTCTATTTAATGGAGTCCTTGACAGTTGTCTTCTTTCAGAATAATAATTCTACTTAGGATGATCTAAAAATTAATAATAATTAACTTAGATGAGTCTATTGCACTTGTGGCAATTTTTATTTATTCTTTTCCATGATTTCCGTGACTGAATGCCTTGTCTGGAAATACACGTGGCAATGCTTACATTGTATTTGCTAGGAAGCCATGTGTTAGGATGTTAGAAAGCTTCCTTTGTATCTGCAGCCAAACTGGATGTCTCTGTTTCTCTTTCTCAGAACTCTCCACCTCTTCAATTTTTTTTCCCCATTTTTCTTCCTCTACAGTTTTTTTTTCCCTCACATTTACCCAAGTTCCCTTTTTCTGTCTTGTGTGTGAGCATATGACTTGTGACAAACTTCATGAAAACCTGTCAGAGCAGGCAGATTTTTACCTCCATTTGCTTGATTATTGCAAGGTACAGTTATGTGTGCTTTACAGGCAAATTTCACAGAAGTACACAGAGAAGTATTTTTTGTTTTAATATTGGTTTATCCTAAGCAATTTGCCAGTTCCTACTTCCAGGCAAAGTCAGTGATGCACAGAGAAGCTAGTATTTTGTTCTCCACTCCAGTGTCATTTTGCTTTACTCCAGAACTCCTGCCTGGGAGGATGGAAAGCTTGCCTGCTTGGGTCCTTCCAGAATTATGCACTGAGAATAGACACCCTAGGAAATGTATAACCTTCCTTGATTATATCTTATGGAACATCTTGACAAAATGCACGGTCTTCTTTTCTACAAAAAAATCAGTTTCAACACTGGGGAAAAACTCAGAAAAAAGATACCTTTTCTAGCCTGGTGAACCTGGAATCCTTCAGAGTTGTTCTTTGAGTTTAGTAAATCTGTCACAATAATCTAAGGTAGTGATGAGGAGGTGAAGACTATGGTATTCAATTGGTTAATTTCTTCCTATAGTGGAGGGAGAAATAATAAATCTATGTAAACCAAAATATATCATGGGTTGCCTGCAGTTTGGAACATGCTTGCCTTAAGTTATGACTGCAAGTCTTATCTTAAGTTAATATGAAGTAGAAACTTAACTTTATTACTTTTAATATTCTTTTTCATTGCAGTCTTAATTTAAGTTGTCATCTAAAATAAGGAGTAGTCATTTTGGGGAATTTTATTGGAGTATGTCAGAGCAGCAGCCATAGTAGAACCCGTTACTAAAGTTCATCCTTAGAAGGGGTATTATAGATTGTGTCTGAATTTTTGATAATTACAGACAATTCTTCAGACTTCACTAGATGAACAATACCATTTATCAGTTTCAGAGCAACCTTATTTCTGTTTGAATCTAGACCACCTAAAGAAATAAAATGCCCTAAACAGAATATTGCAAACTTGCTATCAAGAAAGCATACCTAAAATTCAGGATAGAGATAAATAATTTATTTCCTTCATCTTAGAACAAGGAAAAATTATCTACAAAGCAAAATATCTTGAACTGCTGAACAACCTATATGGGCTTAAGCATACTGTATAAGAACTGGATTTTGTGACATTACTCTGTTATTTCTTAGAATTACCAGCAGCTGAAAGACCTGAAGCTTCCAAGGATTTATTTTAATGAGACATTCCCATGCTTATTACATATAGATATAGATTAGATACATACATATACATATACATATACATATACATATACATATACATATACATAGGGTTTTTTTCTAGTTACGTATTAGCTTTATATGTTATATACATATAATTTTATACATACATATATATATATATTTATGATAGCAATTTAAAGCAGGATTTCTTGGCGTGCCTGGGAAGACATTGGTCCCAGTGCACAGGATGTTACACACTAACAGAGCAGAAAGATTGCTCTTATCTCAAAGAACACTTTTGGAACTATTCCAGGAATAGGTTTGCTATTGCTATCTTGGCTTGACAGACAAACCTCTAAAAGGGAACAGAATGCTGATGTAAGTGTATATGCCTTTTCACTATTCTTGTCCTTCTCTTTCTGAGTAAGGTGGTACTCTTTTCTTGTCAGTGCTGCTGTTTTGCTGCACTTATTCCACCTTTTTACCATTTGGTGTCTCTGTTCCACAGCCCTCTGAGGTTTCCAAATGAAAAATAGGCATTTTCAGCTCCTCATTTGTGTTTGTGGGTTTGATTTCAGATGCTGGATGGAGTTTTCTGTGTTTTAAAAGTGATGTTGAAATCAGTTGAGAGTGAATACTAGATTTTTGGAAAAAATTACATTTCTTTCAGATATTATTTCACTCTTATACTATTGCATGTTATGTTTTGTTGGGTTTTTTTTTGAAGTCAGTTTCTTTCTGGCATTTCAGTTGGTAAAGCTAGCACAGTGCCACAACAAGTCAGGCTTTTTGCAGCAGTTTGGGATTTCTGTGGTACTTGCAAACCCTGTTGCAGAATGTGTGTAAATGTAAGTTTACTTCTTCACAGAAACTTTCTCCATCACGCTCATGATGGAGAAATCTCTTCTATCATGAGATAGGACCTCGGTCTTGGAGACCTTGAGATTACTGTTCCAGGCACTTCCTTGCCTTGTCTGAGGTGAGTCTCTCTGATTTGTTGCAGATCTCCAACTCTTCCACATCCCTGCTGTAGCTTCCTTTTCCAGGTCGTCCTCAGTTCTTTGACTTGCCTCCAGTCTGACTGTGGCTTCATATAGGCAAACCTTAGTTCCTCACAGGAATCACGAGACATGTTTGCTGTCCCATAACACATAAACCACATTTTGTCACTGCTGGATCTGTCTGTGCCTGTGTATCTAATAGACTCCCAGTGTGCTCTGTAAACCCAGCCTGACATTTTTCTTTCTGAGCTTTGGAAACATCCCTGACTCCCAAGCTCCTTCACCTTTCTTCCTTGGCTTTTACTAAGCAACAGATGCTCTCCTAATGCTGCGCCCCACATTATTACAACCCTGAAAAAGGTGGGAAGCTGACACTCCTGACATTTAGATCTTAGTAACGCACACATATATACATCAGATTTTACTCCCAAAGTCCAGACTGGCTTAAAACAGGCTCGATTACAGTTTTCATCTTTAGTTAACCTCTACACGTGAAACAATAATAGATAGATGAAAAGAAAACATCAGAGGTATAGTCTGATTTACAGCTTTCTATGTTTCTGACTTTATACACACAGGTATTAGAATAACTGCTACCCAGCCTGATGCATCAGTGATATACCAGTGCATGTGTGCCTTGTAGTTTTTCATCTCACAATCATTAATCAAAGTGTTTTAGGAAATACAAGAGGAAAAGAGATAACTAGCTGAAATAATGGGATTTTGTTTGTGATTGCAGTTCTATTTAGTTTATGGTTGCCTAATTTGGTAGGTTTTGGCACAAATGAATCATAATGATGTTTTATATTCATAATATATAGTGTACCATTGTCTTCTTGTGTATTTTCTAATTTTGTTCAGACTTGAGTCTACAGAATTAAGCTCCTTGTTAGTACTGGCCACTAACTGATGAGCTTGTCTAATGCTGAGATCTGTGAGATTAGAAAAGATTTTTGTCATATTAGGAAATCAACACTTAATTCCAATTCTGCCTTATGTTTTTGAAACCACTTTCAGATTTGTATCTTAGTGAGCAATTCACAGTTATGTAAAAAAAGACAAACATATGAAATCAAATTGAAGTGCTTATGTGGTGTTCAGCTGTAAGAACAGACTTGGGAGTGGTAGCAGTAAGGGATATAATACTGACAGATAAAAAGGAGCCTTTGCTGAGTTTTGGGATTCAGACAGAGGCCTCCACTAGGCGGCTCTCAAATCCTTAGGATTAAAAGGCAAACTTTGCTGAAACACACTATTTCCAGACTCTCTGAATGAGATAAAGCATACAGAAGGCAGCATGGTTCAGATGGTCCAAAATGATAGAGAGACACACGAGTGGAAAGCTATTAGTAAGCCAGGTGCTAGAAGGCTTTATCAATCTAGTACTGCAGTGACAAGCTCACAAGCATTAGGGGTCTGCGCCTTCCAAAATGGTGAAAGCAGTGCTTCCTGTAATCAGCAAGAGCTCAGGATTTTCAGTACCTGCAGGAAAAGCTAATCATCTCATGAGTACTGGCTCTAAAAATGAAATCACAAAGGCAAACCTAGTTAAATCATAGAATCACAGAATGGTTTGGGTTGGAAGGGACCTTTAAAGGTCATCTTGTCCAACCGCCCTGCAGTGAGCAGGGGCATCTTCAACTAGATCAGGTTGTTCAGAGCCGCAGCCAACCTGACACTGAATCTTTCCAGGGATG
Organism: Aegotheles bennettii; assembly: GCA_013398125.1. Classification (NCBI taxonomy): domain Eukaryota; kingdom Metazoa; phylum Chordata; class Aves; order Caprimulgiformes; family Aegothelidae; genus Aegotheles; species Aegotheles bennettii. The sequence continues at coordinate 37,457 of VZRW01008241.1, read as the reverse complement.
GGGCATCTACCACCTCTCTGGGCAACCTGTGCCAGTGTTTCACCACCCTCATTGTAAAAAAATGTCTTCCTTATATCTAGTCTGAATCTTCTGTCTTTTAAAACCATTTAAAAACCATTATTCCTTGTCCTATCACAGCAGGCCCTGCTAAAACGTCTGTCCCCATCTTTCTTATAAGCTCCCTTTAAGTAATGGAATAATCCACAAAACTTCATCTGGACACAGATCATGAAATAGTCTGACATAAAAATCAATCATGTATAATTATTTTGATGGTCTTTGTTGTAAAACTTAGAACTTCGTGTTCTTTTGATCAAAGACAATTCCCTGTACCTTGAATCTTAAATTTGTATAATTCTGGAACTAAATGAACTTTGAATCATACAATTCAAGATAAACTAATGCTAAAATTTTCACTTCTTTTGGCTCGGTTTACAGTGTGAAATCCGTTCATGAATATTCTCACTAAATGGCATTATTTTAAATTCAGAGAAATTTGCAGGAAATTACTACAATTGCCCAGCTCAGTTCAGTTGACAATGCCAATTGTGGTTTTTTTATTATATGTATTTTTGAAACAGATATTTTAGGTGTGATACATGACCTCTGTTTATTAAAGGTCATATTAAAGCTCGCCAGGGTGAAAGCCTGAAAAGATATTTTAAAAACTTTAAATGCCTATGATGATATGTTTTCTTTTCTTTTCTTT
>VZRW01008241.1:3684-36645 GCA_013398125.1 Aegotheles bennettii | reverse complement strand
GGGGGGGAGGGGTGGTGTAGTAGACACTGACATGATAAGATTTCAACATATTTCAGTGTTGTTTCATTTAGTGTTGCACTGTTGACCCTCCTCTGGCAGGGGGGTTGGACTAGGTGATCTTTCGAGGTCCCTTCCAACCCCTAGGATTCTGTGATGAATTCATAACCTCTTGAGAAGAAGAGAGAAGGGATCTGTGTATACATGGGAAAGCTGTTAAAACTTATTAAGTAACTTTCCCTTTGAGATGTCTCTACTGGTGGAAAAAAATTGTTTACTGATGATGAATAATGCATACTTTTGTAGTTCATTGGCAGATATTGGGAGAGTCTATAACAGGGTGTTGTGCTCTGAGACTACAGCAGTGAATTCAGGAGTCTTCAGTTATATTGTTTAAAACTAGAACTCTGACCCTACATTAAATTTCCAAGTGATTGCTGATGACATGTTCAGAGATCATGGTCATAGCAGTGGTAACAGGAACTTGAACTGAATAGAATGGAGTTGTGCTAGCAAGTGTCTACTTAAATATACCCAAAACCTAAAAGAGGAAAATGTCTATGAACTGGGGGAACTAGGACAGAGAAGGCCCTGAAGGGACTGTGCAGAAGTTGATGAGGATGGTTGAAATTTGTTGTGCTGTTTTTTTCACATTACCAATAGAAATGAGTCCTATAAAGGGAGAGAGGCCAAGCCCAAACTCAAAAGTCATGCTTAAAAATAAGGAGTATTTTAAAATAATTTTTTTAAAAAACATCAGAATATGATTAAAAAAGAAAATATCTGTGATCATATTTCTTATTTATATTTGCTTGCTGTCAGTTGAATCCTTGTCTCAAGATAAGTTTAATGTCCTGCTGTGTTCTCAGATTTGTACACAGGAGTCTTGAGAATTCTGCTTCTGGAAAAGTTGGTTTATTTTTTACACTGTTCAAGCATACTTCTCTGGGTAAATTCAAAATCAAGAACTGCATTCAGGAACTGAGCCAAAGAGGCATATTCTGACTTTAAATAGAGATCCACAGGTATAGATTTCTGTCTTTCATTAGTCTGGTATGAAAAATATATTTGTATTTCAAATTTTTACTTCTATCATACTGTTTATGATCTCAAAATGATCCCTGATGCATGGCAGAGAGTCTAAGCAAAATAAACTCTTAGTAATTATGGTGCAAATCGAGGGTATCTGAGCTAATAAGTACAGAATAATTAGATAATAGGAAAGCATGTTTTTTTGATGCACATTAATCTGAGCATTAGATTAATCTCCTGACAGACAAGCTCCAGGTCAGAAGAAGGCGTACCAGGTGGACCTGCAGAGCAGTCAGCTATACAACTTTCGAAATTGACATTTTTCAAAGTCCCAGCATGGCAAGACACTTTCATACTTTCATTTAGTGTAGACTTTGTATTATGCTGCACTCAGTCTCTGAAAATGAATCAAAAATAAGACCTTCACAAAAGTCTCCAGATTAGAAATAGCATCTTCCAAAACAGCAGAGTGAACTCTAAGCATGACACATATGCAAGAAATTGATTTTGTGGCCTTTTTTCTCTCTCTAAGGTTAGAGCTATCACATTTGAAAGTCAGTGTATCAGATGAGGTGGCCCTAGTGCCAGTTCATGATAAAGAATAAAGCACACACACTACACTGATGGAAAAGGACATAAACATAAGTTGCGTGAATAATAGATAACCGTTTCTTTAATTCTTCTTTAGAAGTCAGCCTGTTGTTTAGCAGTCCTATCATTATTATACTGAATCCATTCCTTTATCTTTGTTGTATAACCAGAATTAATTATCTGCATCCAGGATAAAGGTCACATGTATCTGTGCACAGCATATAACATCCTGCAGTGTTGTATCAAGTGGGTTTGTTCTGTTCCCTTTGACCTGTCAGGGCTCAGTGTACACTGAATTTGTATGCTTTGAAATGTGAGTTTCTGCTGAAGACAATTCAGTCTTGTCATAAAAATATGCAACTCATAGAGTCAAGTCTTAGGAAAAAAACAGAAGACTTGTCTTGAGAGAAAACCAAAAAGGACCAAATCCATTCAGTAATATACATATAATATGTGGTAAAATTTTCCATCTCTCTAGCCCTCAGTTGGCCAGACAATCAGAAACCGCTTCTATTAACTGATTAAAATAGAAGTTCAGTGCCACCATCATGGCCTTTTACTGGCTTATAGAAAAAAAAGAAAAAAGCAAAAAGCAAAAAGCTGTTCTGTCCTGCAAGCTCTCCAGCCTGGCTCTGCTTTTCTGAGTAGATAGGGCATGACTAACTCGTCCATATGTTCAAACATAAAATTCCTGCTGTGGTTCTCTGCAACAGAGGGCAAGCAGCATCTGTACATAAGGGATATCTTTTCTGCACTTGAATCAGTGTAGTCCTCCAATGGGACATATTTATTCCTGACACTCGGGAGCTAGCACACTACTACATCTTTTAGGCCTGCTGGTATAATAGCAAGATATTCCCTTTTCTGCACATGATACATGAGTATCACATCCAAATGCTCTACTACAAATTCACTGTCTGCCCTGTGCACTTTTACCTCTGGCAAAAAGATTGTACTGTCTCTGTAGAATTGTCATTGTACTGGGTCCATGAACACAGTTGGGTTAATTTTGAGAATAGTCTGGGGTAAGCAAGCAGTGCAGTCATTCTCACATGCTGTGCTGTCATGGCAGAGTTAGGCAGAGAATTTGTGTCTTCTTATGGGCTGTGTTAGCATTAATACATGAATGAGTGTTAGGTATATTTTTTTAGATCCTTTGACAAAATTATCTATGTCTGCCTGAAAGGTGATTAAAAAAGATGTTACTGCCTGACATGACATAATTAGGAGTGACAAATTAGGCTTGGCCACTAGCTTCTTTTTGTGACTTTCTTCCTGGTCTTTGTTACAAGCTAGTTCCTGGTCCTCTGAGCTCTGAAGTGTGTCTGTCATTTGCTAATGTCACACCCAATGAAATGGCATAGGATGTATGGAAAAGTCTTATGGCATGTTTCTGCAGAGACTTTACAGGAAGAGACTTCAGTCTTTAATTCTGGGCTTTGTAGTTTTTCTTGGAACTCCCTCTTAGGGAAACATTATAACTTTTGTCCATGTTTGACATGTTCCAGGTATTAGAAAGTATAGACAGCTTTGTAGTCTGTCTTGAATTATATCCTTGTGTAATATAATTTGTAACATGTATTATTCTTAGCTCTTAAGGGGCAGAGTTGTTACACAGCTGAGGCTATGCCATGACCTAAATAGAGGTTAGGATCTCAGACTGCCTTTTCCTGCCTCCGTGCAGGACCGTGTATTTCCTGCTTGTGTGTATTTCAAGCAGGGAACAGAAATCATTATATTTAGCTGGCTTTTCTCACTAACTAGCTGTTCTTTTTCTTTCTTATTTTTTTCCTTTCTTGTAATGACAGTTTTACAAATAGCTTTCCTTTTCAAAACAATTGAATCATGTTTGACCCCAGTTTTCTTTTTCTCCATGTGTCTGAAGTATCTATACCTATTATACAGACAGGAGGCAACTTGTACCAACAAGAAAGTGATGTTGGTATGGGAATTGTTGCTTTACAAACCTGTTGGAAGGTAATGAGCTCTTCTTTCTAGTGCTAGGAACTTCCAAAGCCATCTCCATATAATAGTTTTGGCTCAAGTATCAGGTGGATGAATGTGAAACAGCACCTATGGAAAAATCTATAGGATAAGCTTTAACTCCTTAATAGACTTTTACCAAACAAATATGCTTGTACATGGTCTTACAAACAAAGAAAATGCTAGAGAGTTAAAGATGAATCAAAAGAAAGCAGTGCAAGAAGATCTGGCAGCCTAGATAATGCATCTGTAGTCCTACCATATAATAGGCTCAAAGCTGCAAACACACTGCTTTTTGTACAGAAACCAGATGCTGCCACTGGAAAATGTCTCAGTTTGACATCTATGGCCAGATGGTCAAACCTGTGCCCTCTCTATATTGTAATGCATGCAGATAATTCTGCCAAGTGTAGAAAAATAGGAATATGATAGTGATTGTCAGCAGTTAAGCAGGATTACAGCAAATTCTTGCATATGCAGCCAAGGGACATCGAGTTGTTGGTGATTGTTTATGCTGCATGGTGACCCAGTTGTGAGATCTAAGCTTTGGCTTGGCAATGATCCTGACCTTCAGCAGCTGTTTCAGTTCAGGATGGGCAGGTACTAGTCTCAGGAGGGAGGTAACAGACACTGGACCACTAGTATCCCTGGTCTCTCAATTGCTACTGACAATTGATTTCATTGATTCTCTTTTGTTCTGTTCCAGTGCAAAGTCAAAGAGACCGAAACCATCCACAAATTAAACTAACTTGTTTGACTTTGAAATGGAAACAGGAACAGTTTATGATAGCAAGTAGGGACAGGAAATAAAAGCACTGCCTCTTAAAACCCTTCCACTGCATAGAAACTTGAACTTCTAAATTTGTTATGCTGGCTATCTCCTGAGCAAATGATATGGTGAAGCCAACAGTGCACTAAGCATAGCTGCTGAGGTGGGCTGAGAGTTAGGGTAAGAACTCGGACTCAGAACCAGACTAAACAAGTATGTGGATAACCCAAATTATTTTAAATGGGGATATACACACCTGTAAACTGTCATGAGCTGGTATGACAGCTATTAGGCGATGGTATGACATCAAAAGAGCGAGCTCTTGCATAAAACTAGTTGACTAGTTAGTGGTAATTACAGAACCAACTACATGCTTTGTAACATGGAGAGTGGCTTTAGCTAGATACTCTGGTAAAAGTGAACTCTTCATAATTTCTTTCTTGAAGTGGCCATTGATTAAAATGAGTTGAAACCCAATTTTCCTTTTTTCCTCCTAACTTTGCCTGGTTGCTTGGCATTATTAAGCAGTTATGTTTTTCACAGTTACTGCATTTCAGTCATAAACATGATAGGTGCAATACACTTTGAATGAAAGATGCCACAGACCACTGAGTGCTATTATGGGACTAGTTTCCAAAGTAGTTACTGGGAATGCAATTGTACACTTGGGAGTCTTTTTTACCTACCTAATTACCTAGTGTTTCTATCTACAACAGGGCTAATAAACTTTAAAAGCCATGCAAAGATTTTACAATGCTAGTGATACAAGCAGAACATTCGCCTTTATTCTTACTGCTCAAAAGCTTCACAAGCTGTACTATCCCAATTACCTTTTTTCAATGAACACCATCCCATGAGAAATTTCAAATCCCCCACAATGTAACTGAATGTAGGCAGGATAGAAAATGCACGTGGAAAAATCAGTTTGCCCAGCAGGATTTTTGCAGAGACTAATTCTTAGAGAAGAATTTTTAATTTACTCCAAAACAACTTTGGGTAGCAATTGCTAATTTATATTCAATAAGAAACACAGTTTCCACAACTACCTGATTAGTATGATGTACTTTTCTCTACAGCACTATCCTTGATACGTAGAATAGCTGTAAATTACCCTTTTTTCCAGTTTGTGACATAGAGGTGATGGTTGGCTGCTGTAATGCTTCTTTTGGGAGTATCAGGTGGGATTTACTTAGAGTAGCATTGCAGGGGTGGGGAGGGGAAGTTCTGCAACCTCAAGGTTACAGTCCAGCATGAAATGAAAATGGAATTCTACTTTTTTAAGCACAGCATTGCAGATTTACAGGAGTTAATTGGTGATTTGTTATTCTGAAAATATGGTTCTATACCATAAATATATGTACATAGTGATTGATTTCAGGCACGTGGAAAAAGCTTCACAAACTGGTTCAATATAGAACCATGTGCAGATAATTTGGGTGGGATTTAGATCCTTAGGGTAAACAATCCTTGCATGGAATTGTATTTTTAAGTAAGGATCTGTCTAAAGTTAGGAAACATTCCTGAGATGGTGAAGTATTCCCGAGAATTCTGTAGAAATTGTGACTAAATTGGGTTTTGTTTACATGGATTCTAACCCACCACTACTTTTTCCAGACTAGTGTCCCATTAAGTTGAAATTTATTCCTCTTCAACTTCATTCCTGCTTACACCACTGAAATAAGTGGTAATTACTCATGGATCTGGTGCTCTTTTTAATTTTTTTTTCTCTTGGCTTGAGTTTGAACGTTTTTAGGTGGTGCAGTTTAGTCAGGACTAACTACTTTGATGTCTGCAGTGATCCCCCCCTGCTGCTTTCTCCAGTCCTTCAGTATCTTGAAAGCCAAGTTAAGGAACTTGTGCAAACTTGCCAAGGTTTCTATCACTCACTTACTTTTGCATTCACATAGCATGTTCATGGGAATGATGCAGCTAGAAATGGTATGAGAAAGTGTTGATAACTATGAACTATATCATTATGCCAATGTATTTACATTGTAAAAGTATCTTTTTTTTATCCAAAAGCAGCGAATTTTCTTTTTCTGAAGAGTATCCTACATAGATTGATTTTTCAATTGAATTTTAAAAGCCTCTTTTTGAAATTTATGCTTACCTATTTTGGAGTGTCCTGATGCTTCACATGTTCTGATTTCCTTTCCCTTTCATAGCTACTTGTAATATTAACTATATACTCATAAATAATAATAAAAAAACAGCTCTCTTGCCTGAAGGAAGTTTATTGTGTGTTTGTAAAAGTTTGGTTCAGGGAGTTGAATTCCACTGGACCACACACACTTGCAGGAGTAGTCATAAATTTTGCAATGATCTCAAGCATGGTTAAATCTTTTATTTATAAGTTAATGTACTTCTTATACTGTCAGAAAATAGTGGGCAGAATGTACTTCTGGTACATCTGTCTTAATGTCAGGAATGTCTGCCAGTTTGCAATTTTCAAACAAATAGTTTGTTGTAATCTCAAACATCGGTCTTCAGCATGAACTCTTGGGTACTAAATCAAACAAATGGAAGTCCTGTCTGACTATAAATAGAAGGCAAACATGTTTTGATAAATTAATCTTAAAAGAACCTTAATTGTATGCAAAATATTGTTGGAAAAATATAAATTGTGAAGGTGTATTTAATTACAACTGGCAAACAGAGGGAGCTGGACAGCTTGTGGCTTTTAATTCTCAGCACTGCCTATGGGGGTAAAGAATCTCAGTTCCCCCAGAACTGATTATAGTACACCTGATGTAGCACTGCCGTATCAGAGATTAATGATTGGTTGAGATCAGATGAAATATGTGAATTTTGCAATAAAATTGGAACAAAAAAGACTAAATTTGGGCATAGGTCTGTGTTATAGTTTGGTGTTGTTTTTTTTTAACTCCATCTGCTTGGCCTGTGTGCACATATATGTATATGCACACTAATTAACTTAGAAGTAAGCTTTGTGTATTTGAAATCTTGCTTGTTTTTTCCTACCTGCATCACTTGATCTAATAAAAGGTATTATGTCTCCCAGCAAATCTTGCCTGGCCTTGTATCCTTAGGCTGTTGTAGCTGTAACAATGTTAGTTAATTTGTCAGCTTTTGCACATATATTGCAGCCATGTTGTGGAGAAGTGTAACATAAGATAGAATGTGATACATTAGGTGATCAAGTACAGATTAGTATTTAGATTATTTTTAGTTTGGGTCCTGTATTGAGCTGGAATCTAGGACAAAGTAGGAATAGCTGGGAAAGCTGCATAGCAGAAGTGATGAGTAGGAAGGCTACTTGTTTATTTTTTATCGAATAAATGTGCAATTTTGCAATTTAATTTTGCATTCTGCACAGGAAACAATCAAATTCTAAAAAGCTGTCTCTTCACATCTTTCTGCATTGAGTAGTTTTCAAATTATTAATTAATAGAATAGGAAATGTTTCTGGAATGCTTAATCTGAATAATAAATAAGCAGCATAATTTACTACTCACCCTTTGCTAAACACAGTCTCAACAACTTCAGTTAAAAACTACATTTGGCTGTTGTTCAGTGAAGGCTGTGTAATATGGTGTTTTGAAAATAATAATTACCAGCAGGAAAAGGCATTACCAGCATTCAAAAAGCATTCAGTAGCTCCATTTTTGTATTACATACAATTTATTTATTGTTTTACTAGTAGCCTTTATAGTGAAACAACATAGAAATCCACCCAGGTATTAGGCTTAATGTCCCTGAATAAAAACAGAACAGAATTTATTTTTTTGCTTTCGTATATAACAATATTTATAATATTAATTCATTAGTGGCTGAAGTGAGTGATATCAAATCTTGTCCAAGATTTTTATATCACATGAATTTAAATGTACTTAGCAGCACAATATGGAATCGGTGATACAATAGCTAAACAGTGATGTGCTTTGGCAGACACGTTTCTCAGATTTATAGGAATGCAATCTTTTTTTTTTGCACCATTTTTCAGCTTTTTNNTTTTTTTTGTAGTGTATTACTGGGGAAGAAGGACATATGATGTAGGAATCAGACAGCAGATGCAGTCATGAAACAACTGAACAACAGAGAAAAGATTGTGTTCGCTTTCTCAGCACTGAATGCCTAATTGCTTTTCTTTATTATGGCTTTGTTTTCGCTTTGCTGAACAATTGATTATCTCAGCAATATTTATGCCATCTGCCAGAATGGCCTGTCTTTTTTATCTGTGGAACTGGACCTTGTTCTGGGTTCTAGGCATGGGCTGCACCACGACCTCCGGGGTCTGAGTGCTTGTTCATGGGCTGCCACTACATGTTCTGTTTGGCCTCATCTGCTACTTTGTCTCCTTTGAGACAGTAGTTGGTAAGCCAAGTTGGGCTGCCCTATGGGCTCTTTTGGCTGCCAGTTGGACCAGTCTGCTGTATCAAAGTGGTTCCACATATGAATTTGTATTACTAAAATAATGTTATTCTGCTGATGAGCCAGGAAGAATAGCCACATTCTTCTCTTGCTTTATAAAGTTTTACCACAAATCTCCAATCTATTGTCACTTTTTTTTCATTATTCAGGGAATTCCATAGATAAATCAGAGTAGAATATCCATCATGGGATACACCCTGATGATCTTTTACCTCTCGTCCTTCAAACGAATTTGGACGAAAATAAACACTGGAATTTTCTGTCCTGAGTGCTTCAGACATGATTGGTCACTGACTACCTCAAATGGGTATTTTGTCATTTGGCTTCTTCAAGTCAGGAGGATAAAATACGGATACTGTCAGTTGAAAGCACTCTAAATAGCTTAATAGCCATTACCTTAGGCAGTACCTTTTACTCTCCATTTTGTCTTGATTCCAAAACATGACTTTATCTTCATCATTTGTTGACTACTTTTCCAGATTTGCAGTCTCAGAAGATGAAGGTGCTTTGCTGTACCCAGAATAGCTCCCACAAATCTGTCTGGAGAAGTATTTTAGAAATGCATCACTATAAATCATTAAATATTTGTACCAGGGGAACATACCTAACCACCCATTAAGTGAATGATACTTTTTTTCAGCGTCTGGCCTGGAAGAGATGAGTATATTGATGCTGTTAAGTGGAGTACTGATGCTTGGTTTCTATTCTTTTCACTGTGGTATATGCAAATATAACATATTCGGAAGGTGAATGCATAAGAATGTGGTTAAAAGTAGTTATTACCTGAGCATGTTATTTTCTCAGAATCTCACATGGTATTTAATAACCACAATAGATTGCACATAAATGCACCATGTGTCTGTCTGTTTATAGCCAGGGACCTAAAAATATTTTATGGATGATAATTTGTGAAAAATATGTAGTAACACCTATAGGGAAAGAAATCTTATTTTAGTTTTTATTCATCTTTCTCTGAGTTTTAGAATCCTTTTATTTTTTTCACAAGCATCTGGAGGTATTAGGAGCAAGTTCTAGTGACTGAGATATTTATTAAAATCTCCAAGGACACAAATCAGCTTGTTTTTTAACTTGAGAGTTAGTACCTAAGGCTTGATTCTCAAATCCCACTTTAAAACTAGAAAATGAAACCTGAATTCCTAATTTCAGGCACTTTGTCAAAGATGCCAGAATTCAAATAATAAATAAAAATTTTACAATTTTATATTCTTAGATTTCTAATAGTATACTTCCTCGACAAAACAGACCGAGTACTTAACTGGCCTTCTTGAAGTGCTTAAAAATTGCAGGAATGAGAGCTGCAACTCAGTGTTAAAAACTGCTTTTGAGAAACTGAAATTGTTCTGGAAGCTGTCTTGAGCACAACTTTCACATTTTAAACTGTACTAACCATTTCTGGACACTTATAATGCACAATCTCAGCACTGTTTTATCAGTACCTATGGAATATTGCAGAAGATTTTTCTGTGATTTTCATGCTGAACTGATTAAACTACTACTTACCTTGGACATGCACCAAATAGCCGTGTCTCTTTTTTAGTTGGACTGACTCACAGGTGCACCTGCATGAGCAGACATGTGCTCATGGGTTGGGTGGTGGAGCTCTGTGTGGGCACACATGGTCATCCAAATCACGCTGTGCAGAAGTGCTAGGACATCATATAATGGTGCAGAGTGATTTTTACTGACTTATTCTGACAACTCAGTATTTTTTCTCTATACAAAAAGACTAGAACTGGCATGACTTGCTGAAGAAAAAGAAATCATGATGGTAGAGACAGAAAATCCTTGAGAAAAGGCTAGGATCAGCCAAGCTTGAAAAATATGGTTTTTGTTTGTTTCTTGTAGTTGTTTGAGGGGGTAGTTAGTACAGGATCCAAAAAGGCAGTCTGTACAAAATTGGATGTATGAATATTTTGTCCAATGCAAGTTGGGAGTTGTACTCATATATGTATTAAACCAAGAAAGAGTTTGAACGCCTGTGCATCAAGAATAGAAAAACATTTGGTTGAAAATCACCTAAAATAGATATTGTGTGCTGGAACAACAGGGACAGCAGCAGCAGGCTGTGCTACATGTACATTATCTGCACCAACCCTAGTGTCTTTATATCTGTATACCTTTAGAAGAGTGAGTGATTGCTTCTGTGTATGACCAGATGTTTTATGTGAAGACCATTAATCAAATTTCCCAAGGCAAAAGAAACATTAGGCAATTAATTAAGATATAATACTAGTCTTGTAAGAGGCTTCTGACTACACTAATTAATCAAGCCGGGTTGCAAGATTTTGTTCAAGGAGCTCTGAAGCACTTTCCGATATACCTCAAAGAAAGGAGCTGTGAGTATTGCAGAGGAGATGTGAACTATTCAAGACACCCATTTTGCATTCACGTCCACTGCTGATGTGATGGATTTTGTGTTAGAAAGGCATGGTGAAATCAAGATGGATTTTTTTATAGTCACAAAGGCCTTGTAATGAGCTGCAGTTGAGTGAGACAAGAAAACCTGTCTTTCTCTTCACTGAAATAGAACAAAAATGCTTTGAATTTTGAAGGTGAAGACAGGCTGCTGTTTTAATTATTCATTTTGGGGGAGTATGGAAATAATATACAGTTAGAAAGGGCTATATCAGTGATTATGCTCATTATTTTTAATGTTTAATGCAACAGCATCTAGAATCCGTAGGTTGAAGGCCCTTTCTTGTGGACATTGTACACTTTCTGATGGAGGAAATGTTCCTGTATCACTAACAGAATTTTAAAACTGCAGATGATTCTGAAAAAACAGTAAAAATCAGACAGTAGCAGAGCACTACTGTGTCTAGCAAAGATTACCATCTTGCAGGACAAACCTTTCTTAGATTCCTCTGCTGCATTACAATAGGAACAGAGGCTTTGTGTGATGAGAATTACATATATATATATATATATAATGCCATATTATAAGGAAGTTAACTTCAAGAGAAGGGAGGCAGTATCCACTGCTGCATCTTCTTGGCAGTTCTGCAAAGGGGAAGAACATTCATGGTTGCTAGAGACTTTGTGGGAACTTGATAATTGAACGTGACTCATGTCAGTAGTTACTTGGAAATTTCACCCTCGATGTAGGAGGGCACTGCATGTTTTCTCAGGCAGACTCTTTGAAGGCTAAAGTGAGATGTTCTTCAGTTTGATAGGAGCATGGTAGCAAGCTTTGTCTGGTGCTGAAGGTAGCACAGACAGTTCTGGTGGTTATTTTTATTTGAAAGCTTTTGAAACCCGCTCTAATTAGAACTCCTGTTCCTCAGTATGTTGTCTGAAGGGCCTGGACAGATAAGTTCATGTGAAGCCTCCTCTGGTCATTCATGCAGGAAATGAAGTAATTGCAAATAGAAGATCAGATTATTTGAAGACTATGTTTAAGCAGAGTAATCATTAGGTATGAAAATAAATAAGAAAATATACCTTTTGACACATTGTCAACTATAGCAGTCAGGAAAATGAATGAAATATTGTTGTAAATTTTCAAACTAGCAATTAATACATAAATAGGTGTACTTGTTTCCTTGGTTATTGAAGCACATTTTGGTTGATACGTTGTCACTTCCCAGAAACCGGCCTGACTGTTCGGATAGGAATTGTCTGGAGTTCTCTCCAGAGAATATGCTTATATAGAAGATAGAGAAAAAGTTAATTAATCAAAAGGATCGAAAGCACTTAAAAACTGAAAATGGAGAGCCTGCAGTTATTAAAAATTAAGAAGCATAAAGTTTCAATGTCATAGAAGATCTTTGACAACTAGGGTAAAAAAATGGATCGGGTTTTGACAGATTGAGTCAGATAAGAGATTGGCAACTATATTGTGTGGGTTTTATGTGATGAATTGTGGTTGTCAACTGAAAAGAAATTTGCTAACTCAATCAAGGTTAAACAAACAGCAACCAGAACTAGAGGGCAAACAGTGGCTGTAATAGAGTTTATCTAAAAAAGATGGACATGAGAGTAAAATAGCACATGATGGTTAAGAGGAAGATACCAAAATCAAAGAACATGACTGAGAAGCTAACTTGATTAAGCTTGGGAAAGCTGCAAAGTGTATGTTTCCACAGGAATAAAAACGACAGATTTATTTAAATGGTTGCTCCATGGGTCAGAGTCTCTCTTACTGCCTAGAGAGGGTTCATTGGCAATGGATAGAACAGGGAGGTGCCAAACTGGTGAAAACATTACTGGTAATGAAACCATTAATTGAGATGGAAATCTTGCAAAGGAAGGTATTACAGTAGCTGATGCAAATGGAAAAATAAACACGCTATCATGCAATGCTCAACCTTCTTTGACAGCCTGTCTTTTTAAACTGTGTTAATTGGCCTAATGAAAGATTACATCTTCCACAAACTTCATCTTTGTTCCATTGTTAGATTATCATGGATCAAACATTGATATTTGAAAAAAAAAACCCAACCCAACTTGCTATTTACTTATACCTGTTATAGTTATTTATAGCACCCCAGGATTCCATTTGCTTTCTTGGCCACAAAGGCACATTGCTGGCTCATGGACAGTTTGTTGTTCACCAGGACCCCCAGGTCCCTCTCCTCAATGTTGCTTTCTGGTAGATCAGCCCCCAGCCTTTACTGGTGCTTCGGATTGTTCCTCCCCAGGTGCAGGACCCTGCATTTGCCCTTGTTAAACCCCAGGAGGTTTTTCTCTGCCCATCTCTCCAACCTATCAAGGTCCTTCTGAAAGGCTGCACAACCCTCTGAGGTATCGACCACTCCTCCCAGCTTTGTATCATCAGCAAACTTGCTGAGGAGGCACTCTACCCCCTCATCCAAGCCATTGATGAACAAGTTAAATAATGGACCCAGTACAGAACCCTGGGGAACACCACTAGTAACAGGCCACCAACTAGAGTCTCTACCATTCATCACGACCCCCTGGGATCTGCCACTCAGCCAGTTCTCAATCCATCCCACTGTCCACTCCTCCAGCCTGTACTTCCTGAGTTTGCCTGTGAGGATTTCATGAGAGACAGTGTCAAAAGACTCACTGGAGTCAAGGTAGACAATATCTACTGCTCTCCCTCCCTCCATCCGGGTAGTTGTCTCATCGTAGGAGGCAATCAGGTTGGCCAAACGTGATTTACTTTTAGTGAACCCATGATGACTACTCCTGGTCACCTTCTTGTCTTCCATGTGGGTAGAGATGGCCTCCAGAATGAGGCGCTCCATCATCTTGCCAGGGATTGAGGTGAGGCTCGCTGTCTGATAGTTCCCTGGGCCTTCCTTCCTGCTGTTTTTGAAGGCTGGATTGATGTTTGCTTTCTTCCAGTCCTCAGGCACCTCTCCTGATCACCATGACTTCTCAAAGATGATCGTGAGAGGCCTAGCTATGATGTCTGCCACCTCTCTCAGTACTCATAGATGCATCCCATCAGGGCCTGTGGATGTCAGGTTTGTTTAGGTGTTCTCTGACCCAATCCTCCTTGAGCAAGGGAAGGTCTTCCTCCTGGCGTTCATTTGCCCTAGTCTCCTGAGTCAGAGTTCCTTGAGGGCTGGTTTTATCAGTGAAGACTGATTCAAAGAAGGCATTCAGTAACTCTGCCTTCTCTGTGTCCTCAGTTACCAGGGTCCCTCCTCCATTTACTAATGGGCCCACATTATCTTCAGTTTTTCTTTTTCACCTTTCACAAATACCTGTATGCATCACAGTCAGATATTAGAGCAGGAGACATATTGGGGCTTTGACTAGAAAAAGCATGTGCAGTGTTATAGTAGATTTCATTATAGTATTTGATATCTAGTGTTGACAAAGATGCAAGTTATTTTGGAGTAAATGAGGTTTCGCTTGGCTTAATCTGTTTGTTCTGTCATTTGGCTCTTTTATCATGATGACTTGTGGTAGACTTTTTGTTTTTTTCAGCCTTCATGTGACTCAGAATGAAGCAGTTGAGATTCCATGGGCCCTTTCTCTAGGACAAGTAGAAATCCCCTTTGTTCCTTGCTGCTCTGCTGAAGCAGAGCACTGTGCCTCTGCCTTGTAAAGACACACTTTAGTGTTTACAAGAAACTTCTTGAGATGAGGAAACTTTGAAGTCACTCTTGATATTCTGTCACTGGAGAAAAAGGAAGCAGTGACAGCCTATGATTTGTCACAAGACAAGAAATAACCTTTGCATAATTGGTCTCATTAGATAGAGGCTTGTTGTTATGGTAATAGTATCATCCCAGTTGATGCAGAAAACTGAACAGGGTCATAAAATAGCAATTACGAGACATGTCAGAGTGAAAGAATTGGGTAAGAAATAGTCTTTCAGGAAGTGACTTTTGGCAGGTTTCCCAGGAAGCTTCTAACCCAGAGATGCCTGGTTCACTAATCCCTTGCTGCAGTCCACATAGCACAACAATAATTGCCTGCTCACTGAATGAGGATCTTGAGATCAAGACTATTCATTGAATCCTGAATGCTCCATATTGAGCTAGGAGATTCTTTTCTCTACCTGTCCCATTTAGGGACAGGTTGACTTTATCCTACAGGCCCTTAGGGCTCCAATTACGATACTGAAACCTTTAAAAATGTTAGAAATTTGTGGATGATGTGATCGTACTGTGTATATGCAGTACGTAGTATATGCAGAAAGATGGTTCCAGAGGGGAAGATTTTGAAGTTGGTGATTTTGAAAATCTCAACAGAAACAGTGAAAAGTAAGAATGGTTTTTAAAAAGAGATGGAAGATTAAAGCTGTTGGTAGTATGGAAAAATCCTTTACTGTGCTAAGATGAACTTTGTTGAAGTATGTATTTTTTTAACCTCATTTAATGAACAAAGAGAAATCTTAATTTAAACAAACAGCAAGATTTAACTGTGGAGAGTAAAATTTAACTGTAATATAAATAATATCAATTAATTGCTTGGGTATTTATGAAGGCAAAATTCTCTCCGTCATGTTATTTAGCCTATGAATGTTCTCATGTTTTATCTCGTTCCAAGTCACACAAAATTTAGTTGTTATCTGTTACAGGTTGCATGCAGATCACCCGCTGTGCGGCTGAAGTGCTGCACATTAGGCACCCCAATTCCTGCGCTGATACTGTGCAGAACCTTTTGTTCTCATAGAAAGAGAAAGAATAGAGTAGTCCAAGGACTGGAGTTCCAGAGAAGGACTGGAGAACACTGCCACTGACCTCGTATGGGAATTAGACCAATCTGGGAGACTGCTGATTAGCTGTATATGCAGAACTGTAATATTTGAACATTGTCACATTGTCTTTCAGTCCTGAAGGGTTTGTGCTGAAAAGCATTTCTGCTTTTTTTTTTTCTCCCCGGTAGAGGGTACTGCCTTTAAACCTTGCCTTGGTATAATCTCTAATAGGCTCATCCTTGTAGCACTGCGATGAAATACAGAAGTACTGTTCACCCATTTTAGAAGCAAAAGCAGCTATTCGGAAAGATTAAATTTGGCTAGAGAAGTTTAACTTTAGTTGTGCAATCTCTGGAGGCCTGTTTCTTCAGGGAGTGGCTTCTATAGTGGCAATCTCATAGGAATAGCCTAGCTTAGACACTCTCAGTCATCTACTAGAAGGACCTCTCCTTCATTCTCCATTGACTAGTTATTTTTGGATGCTGTGAAGTGAGGATATGAGGACTTCTGCATTTCACAGCACTGTGAGAGAATGTTAAGTTGTGTCAGCCAGTTTCTTTTGATGTCATTCCCTACAACTGGGAGGACAAAGAATAATACTTCCTGCACTCCTGATCCCTTTACAAATCTCCCTGAGGCCCTGAAATCTCTTTTGACTGTCCTTGGCCTTCTCATTGAGACTTTATTGGTACACAAGTGAAAACGCAAGAGCTGATAATAATCTGAGGGCTGTGCAATGCTAGGAATTTTCCTGTTAATATCTTTAACCCAAGCCCCTGAGAGGCCAAATGCTTCTCAAAAAGACAGGTCTGCTCAGCAGACCACGGAAATAGGGAATGAAATCTTTATTTTGCTTGGGTGTGTATCTCTTGCTTTACTTACTAAACTGTCTTGGCTCAGGCCACAAATTTTCCCACTTTTCTCATTCAGATTCTCTCCACCACCCTACTGGGGGCAAGTAATCGAACAGCTGTGTGATGCCAAGCTGTCTACTGGGATAAAGTCACTACGCCTGGGAAGCCAAAGCTCAGCAAATCAGGAAACCAGAGGCGATTGCTACAGCTCAGTTGCAAAATGTTCCCTGACTCTGCAGCACCCGAGCAGTCGGCGCCCTATGCCTGCGTGCCACGACAAAGTGTTGCACAGACACACACAAACATAGTGTTTCTGTGTTTTACATCTTTGCACAGTATAAAACTCACTGAAAGAATGCACTCACAAAGAGATCGGGATGGTCACTGTCCAAGTGATAATGGTGCCTCCTACTTCATGCCTGCACAGCTAGCACTGACAGCAAGACTTTCTGGGCCCAACATGAGATCACTGTGATTCCATTGTGACTGTTGCTATGGCCCAGAACTGCCACTGCTGCATGGCAAGAAAGAGCAGGGCCCTCCAGGGAAAGCCACTCTGCTGCTTCAGCTCCTGCAGCAGCCGAGACATCTCCTGGCTCAGCTGCTCCACACACTGCTGCATGTGCTGGTGTGTGGCCTCATCCAGCTCATCACCGACCATCCGCAGGCACTGGATGATGCCTAGCAGAAGCAGGGCAAGGACAGTCAGGGCAGCCATGGCCTGCAGCCATGGACTCCCTCTACAAAGCAGACAGAAATCCCCCCAGACCCGCAGCAAATGCGAAGTTGGGTGGTGTGACCCATGGATGCTTTGCCTCTGGAGATCCCGTTCTGTGAGGTGGGAATGGCTCCCTTGGTGCTGGCCTCTGTGCTTGTGGACATGGGTGCACTCTTGGTGCCTTCATGACACCAATGGGTGGGTGCTGTTGTCTCTCCTGGTGACAGGATGGGGCCTGTCAATGGCGCAGTCTGTGTTTCTGCCCTGCCATCACGAGAGAACGTTGCTTCCAAAGGGACGTGATGAGGGGGTTGCATGAGCGGAGGTGCCCAGCACTTGCAGGATGCTCATTCCTCCTGCCCCATCCTGAGCTGCGCCTCTGGCTCTTGGAGCCATTGGTTCAACACAAGTCTTGTGAGCCAATCTGTGCCTGCCTTTGTTCTCTGTTCTCCAGATCTCCAACCTGGGCCCTAAAGGGGACGTTCCTTGGTTAATGGAGCTCGGCTAGATGAACCTGCTGGGATTCCTGGCAAGAGCTGAAGCACTGGCATTGCTAGTTGTGCTACAGGCCCAAGACAGAAGTTTGTATGCTAGTGTTCACTTTGGTGTGCATGGATTTGGGGGAGCATTCCTGCCTGCGCACCCAGCCTTCCCAGTTTGCCCTTTGCTGGGGGGTGCCAGGGCCTGGCCAGGCCTCTCGGGAAGGGGTGTCACTTGGGGCACCTTCAGCAACTCCACGGGAGCACCCAGGGGCGAGGCTCGTGGTTGCCCCATCCCTGCTGCTGCCCACTTGCCCAGGCTATGGTGGGGACACTTTAAACAAATCCGCCTGGGATTTGTTGGTCTTCTGAGCTGCCATGAACAAAAGTCATCACTTTGCAAATATATTCCCTTTCCAGCAGTAGAACAGGAGCTCTGCTGGTGGGTCATGTGTGTCTTTTGCACTGTTCAGGCTGGTTTCTTGTTCTTCCTTTGTCTTGGTTTAGTGATCAGGGCTCTCTATTCCTCTCAGCAGAATGTAAAGGGGAAATAAGGAAGAGAGGCTCCAAGTTTGGAAGTTAAATCTAGAACAGATTTAATAGAACAGGGAAGGGACAGTAACACATGGGATAATAATGAAAAAATATACAAGTATTTACAAAACATCATTTTAATGATTGCTGGTAAAAGTGTCCAAAAGCCCCTTGTAGCAAAGATGACTTGGGAAAAAGGCCAGGGCTCTTCACAGCAACTGGTGGAGCTGGATCCTGCAGAGGATGTGGCAGGTTGAAGGGAAAGAGCATGAACTTCTCTCTGAGACATCTGAGTGCAATAAGTCAGAGAGGAAGAAGGGCACAGGAGGGGATGGGCTTTTCTGCCCTCCTGGCTTTTATAGGGTATGGCAGGAAATGAGGGAACAGTGACCCCTCTCTGCTCTGCCCCCCTGGATCCCTCAGGGTCCTAAACACCCTCTCTCTAGGTCCTTGTCTGCCATCAGCTGTGAGCTCCGCAGACACAGCTCTGTGCATGAGGACCTCTTTCAGTGGCCAAAGATCAGCAGTCTTGTGAGTCGATCATGCACGTAATGGAACTCAAGCAGTGCCTCAGCATGTGCAGCTGGATCCTGTGCCAGGTGGTGGAAGAGGTTGAGTGGTTTGGCCATTTGCAAGTCCAGGGGCAAGCTTATCTCCTCAGGCACCTTCTCATTGCCAAAGAAGAAGTGTTCGAGGCATCTCTGCTCCAGGCAGCAGCGCAGGTACCACATAATGTGCTGCAGCCGCAGCAGGAAATCCCTTCTGTGCCAGTCTGACATGGGTGTGGTGGTCAGGAGGTGCATCACAACCGTCTTCAAAGTATAGGAGGAAAAGCCTGTGCCCACCAGTATGTGGGTGCAGAGCCGCAGGCACTTGAGGTGGAAGCTGTCACGCAGGGCCCTCCTGGCCATATGCTTGAAGAACTTACTCTCCGCCACAGCGTAGCTCTCTGGCCACGTGGTGCTTGGGATGATGGCCTCTATACTCTGGTTGCTCACAAAGATGTCCGAGTCACCTTGCTGCACCCCAAACATCAACTCAATGGTGAGGCTTTTTCCATTGTTTTTTTTCACCTGGAATTTGCAGGAGCGTCTGGAGGGCAGCATGTTTAGACAGCATATGGATGACTCAGGTAAAATCTTCCAGCACGCTTTCACCAACTGACGGAACCAGCGGGCAGTTTTCTCCACATCTAGGTAGGAGCTGGTGCAGAGGGTGCCTAGGAGGCTGGGGTGTTGCTGATTTCTCCTCAGCTCCTCCTGAGGGTTGTGGAGGAAGCACAGCATCTCTCCTGGCAGCTGGTGCCACGTGCAGGTGCACACCAGCTCCACGCGGATGCGGAAGTTCCTTGCCAGTGTCTCCTCATCAGTGCCCCGCTCCAGGTGGAAGGTGTGCCCAAGAGGGGGACTCAGGGGCACGAAGAGGCAGTATGTGATGTCATTCTCATAGGGATTCCAACCTTCAAAGGCACTGCCCACCTTGATGGCATGTTGCAGCATTGGGTAGAAAGTATTTCTTGAGACCACTTGGAAGACAAGAAGCAAGGTGTTTACCATGTCCTTTGTGACCTTGGAGTCTTGGGCCGTGTTCTGAACTAGCCACTCTATGTGCCTCTCAAGAAACCTTCCCATGTCATTTGCATCATCATTCTCTTCTTCCTCCTCCTGTTCCTCCTCCACCGGCTCCTCATTGCTGCTAGAGCTCTCCTCATCACTGCTGTCATCTAGCTCATGGCTCATTTTGCTGAGCCACCACCAGAGGTCAAAGAGCAGGACCAAGACTGTAGCAGTGGCCCAGAACTGCCACTGCTGCATGGCAAGAAAGAGCAGGGCCCTCCAGGGAAAGCCACTCTGCTGCTCCGGCTCCTGCAGCAGCCGAGACATCTCCTGGCTCAGCTGCTCCACACGCTGCTGCATGTGCTGGTGTGTGGCCTCATCCAGCTCATCACCGACCATCCGCAGGCACTGGATGATGCCTAGCAGAAGCAGGGCAAGGACAGTCAGGGCAACCATGGCCTGCAGGAGAAAAGAGAGAAGGGGTTCAGTGGGGCTGGGAGGGAGGAGGGATCTGGTGGTGTGTGGAGCAAGGATGGGAGCTGCAGGGAGCTGGGGGCAGACAGGAGAGGGGGGCAGGCAGCTGGGAGGCAGCAAGGCGGTGGCAGCACCGTCCCTGCCTGAGGCACTCCCCAGAGCGGCTGGGCCCTCCATGCAGGCTGAGAACCCACCCCCAGGGACCTGCGTTTCTGCCCCGGCCCTCGTGCAGCCCAGCCTGCCCCTGTGTGCACACTCACTGCTGGCCCAGGCCGTACCCGGGCAGAGGTGCCCCGTGGTGCCTTTTGCAGGCACCCCCATTGTGACCCATGCCCTGTGATGTCACAGTGCCAGAGCACATCACAGGCACGGCCACCAGCCGGGAGTCACAGCTGATCAAGAGCCCTGACACCCACAAAGCACAGACCCCCCTGGCAGGACAGGGCTCCCAGGGCCTCCCTCTACAAAGCAGACAGAAATCCCCCCAGACCCGCAGCAAATGCGAAGTTGGGTGGTGTGACCCATGGATGCTTTGCCTCTGGAGATCCCGTTCTGTGAGGTGGGAATGGCTCCCTTGGTGCTGGCCTCTGTGCTTGTGGACATGGGTGCACTCTTGGTGCCTTCATGACACTAGCATATGAAGACACGGACTCCCTTCCCTTCCTTCCCCTTCTCCTTCCCCTTCCCTTTTTTCCATGTTCTTGTTACAACCTTGACTTTACCATTTAGTGTAACAAGAGATGTAGAAAAAAATTCTGAATTTTCAAATAGAACAGATAGTGTTAGTAGCGATTTAAAGAATGTGTTCATGTTTTGGTTCAGGCTTTTTGCAACACAATTTACCCAT
This sequence comes from Aegotheles bennettii, assembly GCA_013398125.1. NCBI lineage: Eukaryota > Metazoa > Chordata > Aves > Caprimulgiformes > Aegothelidae > Aegotheles > Aegotheles bennettii. Next base: position 15,278 of record VZRW01008241.1, on the reverse strand, counting down.
TTTTCCTCTTTAATTAAACTATCTCTGAAACAAATACATTAACTTGAGAAGTGAAAACAGTTTTAGCTAATGGATTTACGTAATAAGTATAATTATGTTTATTTTAAAACTTTCTTACTTGTACAAACTAACAGTAGCTTCTCTATTTCACCAGAGTATTATGATGATAAATCTGTTAAAACAGGGTTGCTCAAATCCAACACAGGTTTTCCTGAGATATCGATGTACTCTTTAACTCTCTCTTTTTTTGCTAACAAAGATTGCATATTGTCTAGAACTCACAGTGAAGACATTTGAGATTAGAGGTGCTAATTATAATCTCTGCAAATTAAGGTACTTATGTATTTGCATATAGGTACAATATGTAAGTGCCTGTAACTAGACATGTAAGAAACAATCCTTCCTCGTATCCTTCCCATACAGCAAATCCATAATTTGCTGTATGAAGTCATGAAAAAAGAATGAAAATTTCCTATTGATCATTAATAAAATGACAAATTCCAAAAGATATTAATGGTCTGATGAAATAATAAGACACACTGCAGGGAAGCAGCAGAAGCTGGACTACTGAAAAATCTGAAGCACATGACAGAGGTTGCATCTGGTTAACCCAATGTCTGGGAGGGGGAATGACATTGAACTGGTGGAATTCTGCCAATACTGCTGAGAGTGCACAGGGATGCAGTAATTGGAATTGATACTTGTTGGTAATTGATGATGATGATGATGATGATAACTCATGACTTGATACACAGCATCAACATGTACACAAGTATGTGCAGACATCCAGGTTCTGAAATGTGACCCTGTTTTTATGAAGTCAGAATAAAAAGTCTGTCTCTGCCCAAAATATATTTCTTTCTGCTAGGCAAGAGTTGACAGAAAGGTGCAGATGGATAAGGTAAGGTGAAACTCCATTTATTTATTTTTTTATAAAAAAGAACAGTGAATCCCTTTGCTCTTAGAATTTTAGGATTTTTAGTGAGCCAGAGCCAGATCCTAGAGTGTGGCAGTATCTCCACCTCCAGGGAGTGGAGCAGTGTCCTACATATAGCTCAGTCTGGAAAGTATTTGGATGGCACTGGTGTAGGGAATAGGGAGGTTTCCATATATAAATAAAAAATGAATGCAATTAGTGCTCACCATAGGGTATTTCCTTCTATGTGACCCAAATTTGTTTTTTCTATGGTTTTCAGCAGGAGATGCGTCATCAAATGGCTTTTGAATATCAAACAGTTTGAATGAGCTGCCATAATCACCTCCATAACCTTTTATAACCATCTTTGTGGATGAAAAATTTGCCTTTGAAATCCATATTGGCTATTCTCTTTCAGGTTATTACTTCAAATAGGCTCTGCAACTCTCTTCTAATTAGTTATTCCATCTTTTTTGTAAGCTACAGATGAACAGTGCTATTCTGGTTTCTCCAGGTGAGGACTGCATGCACTTTATAAGCACTGAGGCCTCATCTTTATACTTTTGGACTCTTCACACTTCATTTGTGCTAGTGATTTTTTCATGATGACTGCTGCAAGCCTCTGAATTCACCCTGATCTGAATCTCGACTGTCAGAATAACTTAGAACCTGAGGCTTCTTGGGAGTTAGATCTGCTCCATAACTCCAGTAGTCACACTTAATTTTCTTTAAAACTCTAGAATAAAATCAGCAGTGTTTTGAACATCATTAAACTACTTCTGTAAATTAATATTTTTGTTCCAGTTGATAATAAAATCACTGGCATCAATATTTGCTTAGAAATTTGAATCCACATTCAAGTCCAATGAATTGTCTAGGAGGCAACAATTTGAATGAACACTGGGAGACAATGAGGGTAATTTGGGATGATGTTCCTAAGACTGCACTACTCTGCAATCAATTAGTTTCACTAAAATTGTCCACCATCACCCTTCCAAAAGGTTCAGATGCTCCATTAATTGTATAGTGTATGAAGTAAAGAACACTTGAGACTTGAGAAGAGCCTGTCTTCCAATTCAATTCCAAAGCTAGTATCTTTGTTCATTCAGAATTTCTGTCTTCCTGATGCCAATTCCCTACTTGAAACAATAATTTCCTGTTTCTGATATTGCTGCCTCAGAAATCTGAAGTTATTATGAGGAAGAAACACAAAGGCAAGGGAACTTCTTATTAGGGAATAAAAAGATGTTTGTGGTTTTATATTACCAAATAATATAGTGAAGACAAAAATAGCAAGTCAAAACTAGAGCCACCACACAAAAAACAAAGCAAGACATAAATGCTCGAGATATGAAACATTTGAGATTATTTTCCCAGTATATTTATTTCCATGTGCCTTGCATTCCTGGGGGCAATTTGAGTTTGGAAACAGAATTTATGAAGTCCTTTGAGAGTGTCTGTTCCATGCAATATTTCCAGCCTGACCAGAAGTACATTTTCTCAAAGATCTGGAGAGAAAATCTGTTCTTTTTTCAACTCAAAAGCTACTCTTTAATCAAACAAAAACCTCTGTTTTGTTAGTAAGGTTGTCCAGTCAATCAAAGTGTGCTAACTTGTGATAGGATTTTGCCCTTTTCTGGTGTCTGGCAATTTTTTAATGGCTCTCAGCCCTATTCTTTCTGGAAGTTGATAATTAGTTTTAGTTCTGATAAAATTCTGGACTTTTGCAGTTCTGTAAATGAAACTAAAGTTTTTGATTATTTCCCATTATTGTGCCAGAATCTTTTCTGTGGTTCCTCTCAAATGTATTCAATGGGAATGCTTGATGCTTAGTACCTTGATACAGTGTTCAGTAGTTTACATGACTGAGTTTCTGCTGTCTTTGCAAAGGTGACTAAGGAAACATATTTTCTAGTGGGGATATGCTGTATTCTGTGCTAATCTGACAGACCTATGCATCCTATTTGAACAATGTGATCCTGGACCAACCCATAATATACAACTAGAATGGATGGTGTGAAAAAAAAAAGGAAGATATGTCATGGAAAAGATACACATCTCTTCTCAATTTTCCCTCTATATTCTTACATTTTCTCTTTAACATCAAAATTAAAGACTGAGATAGTTGGATAAGCTATAACATGTCAGTTGGCCAGTTGTAAGAGATAATATACATGCCTTTAGCACATAGCAGTGAAAGAAATTCAAAGTGATCTATTTTACTTCACAGCCCACTACTACAATTAACTGAGAACCTGCAATAAACCAGTCTTGTGCCCAAGATCTAGCCTAGCTTGGTGTCTTCAGTCACAAACTGAATGCTTATGGAAAATGTGTATAAATCTCTAGTGCCCATAAATAAGCACTAAATTCACCATACTCTTATGGCTAAATTCTGGCCAATTAAAAACCAGCAAGTTGTGATGTTATTGCTTTTTTTAAAAAAGTTATTTTCATCCATCAGTGTTTTGAATTTGCAGTCACAAAATGAAGTATATGGAACAATATTATAGCCTTTGCTTTCGAGGAGCTTCTGGGATAGACAAAAACTCAGTGAGGTAATCAGGTGGGAAACATGAAATCATGTGGTTTAGTAAACACTGGTCAAATCAGAACAAAGCTCAGCCATGCTGTTCTGGACACTGCAGTAAGAGAAAGTTTGAATGAGAGTTCTGAAGGAAAACAATAGGATTATTTTTACATAAATTAGAAAATACACAGGTAGACTACTGCTTGAGAGAGAACAGGTAGCAGACAAGATTACACAGATAGTATTTTGTATGATATAACCTATCATGTGCGTGTCACTGTATTCTTTAGCCCGATTAAGTATAGGAAGAGTAGCTGGGTGCTGCTGTCCCTGTGTGTGGTTTTGGAATGCAGTTATTCAGTTTTACACAGGAAAAACAGTTTTACAGTGCTCTTTGTCTAAGAAGTAATCTCCATAGAAGCATTACTTAGTAAGGCTTTGAAGTACAATATAAATCTGTCATACTGCTTCAGATTTCCACTAATTGTGCTACAGCCGTGGAACACTTCAGTAATATTGTCTGATTAACAATCTCAGTTGTTATGGTCTCCAAAAATCCCTCAGGCTGACTGAAAACCAAGGAGAAAAGATTTCCTTCTGTAGTGTTGAGTAAAAGAGACTTGAACAGGGGAAATGAAAAGACCTTATATAAGGTAGAATCATCATCAAGTGAAGAAAGAACTTTTGTCACAAAGGAAAAGTTTTTAAGCGCTAAAGTTTTCAGTATGTTTTACTCATTGTGTCTTACCAATACTACAATCCCTTATATGCTTGTGAGTAAATAAAGAATTTTTATTTTACATTTGATTACTGTGCATTACTCTGTATATCTCAGTCATCATAAAAATATATTTCCGAGTATCCACCGTGTCTTCATGGTTTTAAGAAAAGTCAAGAGTAGTAGGTCAACACTATTGAACCCAGCAGAAAAATCCCAAGTATTAAGATGGCGCAGAAACCAGATCGGGACATGTCTTGTGCTTTTTGTGGAAACAGGAAAGAAACAGATTATTCAGACTATGACTTGCTGAGACATACTAAAGGATTGCATGTTTCAGAAATAAATATTGCATAAGCATAGAATGTGTAGGTTGTAAAGTTTCTTTGGAGGTACCTGCAAGGTGTCCTTCCAGAGTACCAGTTCTAGCTGGAAACACTTGTAGCTCACTGTGAATTTTAATTTTCTGATAGAGTGGCAAAATAATTTTATCTTGATTTTTCAAAAGAAAAACTCAATTTTACATCGAGACAGGAATTTTCAGTTGAGTGAGTTTTAGCTGAACTTTGGAGCATCAACTGTTAACAGTTCCACAGTCAGCTGTGGTTGTCTTCATTGAATGCCACATTACTAATTTCATATGATTTATCCAATTCATCTATAACATTTTGAGTCATGGTTCTGTCCTAAAAATGCTTGCAGTTCTCTTTCATTTCATTAAACCATGTTGACAACTTTTGAGAAAAGGTTTTTTTCTGAGGGAAGGAAGGTGTTTGTTTTTTGTTTTTTGGGTTTTTTTTTGACAAATACTGTGTGGAAATACTGTCAAGCACTTCTGCTTCACACTATCATGGATGAAGCTGGAATTTTATGCAGGGGGTTCCCGCTGTCTTTTTTCTTTTTTTTTAATCAGTAAAAAGTATTAAACACTTATAAGTTTATGGCTTTTTAAAATAAGCTGCTGATTCAAAACCAGTTTCTTATACCTGCTCTAGGTTCAGATTCCCCATTGGCTCTAATACAGAGACTGCTTTTTCATTTGACTGCTGGAAAGTGCTGGCAAGCAGTACTTTCAGCCTTGTTAGAGATGTTCATAACTACTTTATGCCTATGGTAGTCCTCATAAAATAACCCACCAGGCTGACCTAAAGCTGCTTTTAAAATCCTTTCCCAATCCTACTTTTTTTCTCAGGTCTTTATGAAATAATCAAACACAGTTATATCTAAAAGTACTAGGGAAAGAGATTCTAAGTAATTTGCCAGTGTTACAGGAGACATCGTGTATAATGTGTATAAATAATGATGACTATTCAGTGCTATGATACTGTGATATCAAAGCAACTCAAAATACTTCTAGATAAAAAGTAGATAGATTCTGCTTTTTGGATGTTGAACTGAGTGAATGTAATAATGTCTATTTTGCAGCAATGAAATTTGTGTCATCTTTTCAGAACCAGTAACTTCTTTAGTGTCATTTGATAAACAGAGCAAGCAGACTAAATCCAAGCAGACTAAAAGATACAGTGCCATGAACTCTCTTACAGTTTTCAATACTTCCTCTAAAAATACACAGAGAATTTCACAGCTTTGGGCATCTGTGTTCTTATGTATTTCTAACATCCCACTGAGATTTCCAGTGTAGGTTAGAATCTTGAGTCTGAATGGTGTAGCTGAAATGACATTTGATATGTTCATTTTAAAGTGCAGTAATTTGGTGCACTACTTCTGCAAATTTCTGCAAGTTTGATATGCTCTGGCATTTGATAAGTTTATTTTAAAGTGCAGTAATTTGGTGCACTCCAGCAAGTTTCTGCAAGTTTTCTTCTTAAGTCTGCAAGTTTCCTTCCCTAATTTAATAACTCTCCCATATAAACTCCGGAATCTCTTTAGGGAATAATTTTTCTGTGAGCTTTTAGAACTACTACACAACATTAAACTGTAGTCCTCATTTTAATAATAAATCCCAAGAAATTAAGTTACAATTTCTTCCCATATCAGCTTTTTTTCCCATCTGTCTTGGTTTAAGTAGTCAGGGCGAGCCACGACCCAGAGAGACAGAGTTTGTTCTTTCTTACTCCCCTCTACCCCCTCGGGGGAAGACAGAAGGGGAATAAGGAATAAAGGCTTAAAGGTTGGAAGTTAAAACTGTAACAGATTTAATGAAACAGGGAGGAGGAGTAACAGGTGAGAGAAGCACAATATATATACAAATATACACAACCCAATTCTGATGATCGCTGATACAAGTTCCCGAAAGTTCCTCACGGCAAAGCCGATGGAGGAAAAAGGGGTCCAAAGCTCCCGATGGATTCGGATCCTGCAAAGCACGTGGTGAGCTGGTAACAAAAGCAGGATTCTTTCTCTCTCCGGGCCGTCTTCACGTGGTGATGAGAAAGAGAGCAGAAAGAAGTGGGGGAACATCCTGTTCTCTTGGCTTTATAGAGTTTGGCAGGAAGTGGGAGGGAATACCGATACTCCAGACCCCTTTTCACAAAGGGTCCTAAACTCCACGCCCCTCTTTGGGTCCTTGCAGCAAAACCATAAAATTTGCCTGTCCCCTCAAACCATAACACCATCCATTTTATAGCAATTGCACATTTATATTATCATCTATATTCATGTCATTTAAGCCTGAATTCATCTTAGTGCTGTGTTGTAGTCAACTAATATTGTATTCTTTTTAAAAAAATAAAAGTGAGCACAGAAGGGCTCATTTTTCAAGCTCAGCAATGACTGAGCATCCCTGATTTCCCTTATTTTTTTAAAAAACAAGATTCTTCTTTTGATTTTGCCTTCTCATTTGTTCTCTCTATACATTTAACCTTGAAAAGATCCATTGCTAACATTGTGAGGTTCAGTGGTGCTTTGATTTTTTTTTCCAGTAACAAGTTTTGAGTTGCTGAGAAAGTTGCTGAGAAAGTTCTGTGTATTACTTTCATTAATCTTTCTGAGAAATAGTATGTTCATTCTCATTCTGGCAGGTAACATGTTCTGCAGTTTTAAGAAACTATCATATGTTAACTGTGCTGTTCTCAATCTGGAATTGCTCCAGAAGGGCACAGTTTAGCAGCTTCTATCAAAGAAGAGAGTATCTTCGTTTCTTTACTAATCAGTAAAGATTTGTGCCAGAGCCTGTATGCATCTGCCTGTTTTCTGTCCCAAATGCCAGAGTTCTCTTCCTTCCTTCCTTCCCTCCTTCCTTCCTTCCTTCCTTCCTTCCTTCCTTCCTTCCTTCCTTCCTTCCTTCCCTCCTTCCCTCCTTCCTTCCTTCCTTCTGTCAAAGGACATCAGAGAACCATAAGTCTCATTGAGGACTGTGGAGAAAGAAATGCGTACATGAGTGCCAGTATCAGAAGTTCTGATGAATGCATGCAGTTTGAATTTATCTACATTTAAGTGACTCAGGATAGTGTGTCAGTGAGACCAAGTTACAGGGAAGGATAAAATGACACTGGAGTTCCTGAGATGCATGGTCAGAAAATAGTGGTCAAATGTTCTTGTTTTGGGTCTGTAGGGTCACTGATCTCATTTTGTGATCAATAGACCTGAGAAGAATATATACACTAAGTATATAGGACATGTGAAATGATTTGCCAGTGTGGTACGATCTAGCACATATGGTAGATGCAGAGAAGCTTTCTAACAACCTGGAAGAGTCTTTTTTCTACCAGTTACCAATGCAGAATTTCTACCACCTCATATATACTTCTGAACTTGAACAGGTAGATTAAATGTTTTAAATGTTAAAATTGAAACATAAATAAACTGCTGTCATATATATAGCATATATCTGGAGATGTATTACCAATGCAATGTCTCATCTGGTATAAATCTGTCATTGACTTTGCTTTCATGTATTATTTCTAGTACTAGTATTTGCTTTCATGTATTATTTCAGTGTCAGCTGCAGTTAATATGCCTTCCATCACCACTAGTTTACGCCACAACATTCATTCACTCTGTGATAAAAAACATGAACAGCAGAAGAGCACTAAAACTTAGAAATAAAATTAATTGAAAATAAAATAAATTATGAAGTTAGAAAGCTTCTTAACCACTTTCATCCAGGAGGCAGAAATAAATGTCTTAAGTTCCATTCAGCAGTGAGTATAGAGATGTAGTCAATAAATTCCTGTTCTAGCTCTTCTTAACACCATCATAAATGATGGGGGAGTTTTAGGTCTTAAATGTGTGTTATAAAACAAGATAGTAGAGGTTATGCAGGTCAACTAACAGAAATGTTGGCTGTAAAAATCTTGGCACAGAAACTCCCAAGGATTTCAGCGTCAGAGGGGCCATGACAACAGAGTCTGAACAAACATTTGAGCTAGAAATTCACAGATTTAGGGGGACTAATATAGAAGTTGAAGACCAAGCGGTTATCATACCAGCTGTATAGAAGTTGTAGATGAGCAGCTTCATCTCTCAAATTCTTGATGACTACATCAGAACTTGGAGTACTCATATATCCACATACCTACCTTCTGTGCATTGTTTTTCAGCATGCAAAATATTTTGTATTTTTACTCATATTGCCCAATAAGAAAAGATGTTTAAAAAGAAAGAAAAAACCCCAAACTAAGCACACAGTTTTATACTCAAGAGTTTAATTCAATTCAATTTAATGCCGAAGATGGTACTATGAAGTAGTATTTGCAATGAACAGAAAAATTGAAATGATTTGAGGCTGAATTTTACTTTTATTGGGAGCAACAAAGGAAAAATTCCAAAATTGGAGTGTTCTGTGGAAAACCAATGAGCATGTGTTTGTGTAAGTTAGTCTCTGCCTGTGTATATCCTTGGAGACAACCTGCATCTGGGCATAAGAGAGTAGCTACATTTGTGGCAGGAATGTGAAAAAATATTTTCCATTTAAAAATTCATCAGCAGAGAGTAATAAAACATTATATAATCAGATAATTTTTAGAAACTATTGATCATATAGTGATTATTTATTTTTATGCTGGCTGAATTTTGTTTACTGAAAATCCATTAGAAATGTGTAATTCAGACTAATTTACTTCTTAGTGATTACAACTATTTTCCCCATGTTTTATATTACATATCAATGATGATGAGTAATTCACTTGTAAATAGTGCAGTTCTGTAAACTGCAATTCTGGATGATGATCTCAGCATTTTCAGAACTGTTAATTTTTTCTTTCCCTGCGCAACTGTTGTTATCTTTGGTCTAATGAGGTTAGGAGAAAACTAAAGAACATGGAAATTAAGAGCAAAAAGTGAGAAATGAGATCCTTCCTATGGGCTCTTTGCCTCAAAACCACTTCTCCAGCTGACTTACCCAGCATTCACCTGCATCTCTAACTGCAGGGCATTGCAATGCTCCATGTGTCATTGTATTTGTTTTCACATTATCTCACACAAAAAAGGTGTATGTTGGCAAATTTTATGTCAGTCACTGAAAACTTCATGGTGGCTGGGCAGGAGCCAGTGCAAAATATGACCAGTGAGGAGGCTGGCAATGCTGACAAACTGTTAGGGCCATATGGAGTCTTCTGGGGAAAAGAATGCCAGAGCAGGTGTACTGTTGTAAACACTTAAAAACTGATAAGGCTACTTTTGTGGGTGACTGGAGAAAAGCAAACAGTGGTTTTGTCTCTGTGTGTGTTTGCCTCTGTGTTGTAGAAAATGGGACAATTATATTATGGTACTGTTCAGGCAAGATGGGTTTCTTAGATGCCCTAGAAGAGATTAGTAGCAGATTGCTATTTGAGGAGCTGCTCCTAAAATCAATCAGATTAATATGGAAAGCTGATAGTAAGGGAGTGTAAACCTTTTCTCCCAAAGGCTGTGGAGAAAAAGCTTAGGGACATCTACGCTTCTGCAGGTGTCCCTCTGGGCAAAGCAAGGGAAATTAAATTTGGAATTGTGTGCAGAAAACAAGGGCTGAGGTTCAATGTGGTTTCTGAGTATTTCGCAGAAAAGCTAACGACTAGTGGCTTTTAGAGGACTTCTCGAGATCAGATGGAAGGTGGCAGCCTTGATTAGGAAGGGAATAATAGCAAGCCTCTTGTGAGTTTGAGCCCGTGCATCTTCAGAGAATATTGAGATTCTTGTTCAACATGAACCTGAGAGGCCTGAGGCAGCCGTAGCTGTGATTACAGACCTCTTCCAGAGCTGGCTTGGACTCTGCTAGAGTTTCAGGAGTAGCTGAAGTGAGCCTGAGTTATGTGATATGTGCCAGTTTGCTGATCTGGGTGAAGTAACACTGATGGCTGAAATAATAAAGTGGGTTTCAACAGTGTTTACAGTTTATGAAGCCAACATAGCCAATTCCCCCACCTTGCCTGGAACACTTCTTGTACTCAATGGGAATTCGTATTGGATGAAATTTCAGACATAAATGCTAGATGATTTTTTAATTTAAACAATGTCTTCTGAAATTGCTGGAATTCTGATGACCTTTGATTAAATTGGAGGCTGTAAAGATGCTGGGATATTCAACTTCACAATTACTATTGAATCCTTTGAAAACAACAGCAGCTTTTTTTGGCTTGGTGTTTGTTGTACTCATCTAAATGTGCTAGAAGTGAAAGTTAGAATTCAAAAAACTCTGCAAGTAATATTCGTCTGAATGTTTAATTTGCATTTGTTGCTGTCCTATCTCTGTCTATACATAATCTGCTGCAGATTTTTTGTAAAATAAATTCCTTTTATGTCAGAAAGATCTTGGGAAAAAAATCTCATAACATGGTTGAGAATTCTACACAGAACTCTTTAAGAACCTTTATATTTTGGAAATCAGTATCTGGGACTAGAACTCCAAAAGCAATCTGCAGCATTTAAAAATAAATCTGGGAAATAGCAGTGGCTGCCAGACAGAGCGAACATGCAAATCCTGAGAAGGGTGGTTTGCACAAGGAATGTGTGCCAGGAATGTTCAGGTTGGTGTCCATTTAAGTTGGTTTCCTCTTCTTATCAGACAGAGACTTCTGTATCACAAATAAACATCCATACAGAAATTTTAAACGTAGGGGCTGAATCTTGTAAGATGCTAAACTTTTTTGTGCTTGCTGAGCAAAACACTTTGTAACACATGGGCTTAGCTTCAGCAGTATGAAGTTCTACTTGCGTTTTTGTGATGGGTTGGATCAGGACCACAAGTCAGCACCTTGCAGTCCTTGAGTTTGCATAGAGCGTTCTTGAGCAATTCAAACAACAAAAACATTGCTGACAACCAGCAGAAAGTAAATTAAAAATACCTAAAAAGCAGTAACCAGCCACATCTGTTCAAAGAGGTTGTAGTGAGGCTGGTGTTGGTCTCTTCTCCCAAATTGCTAATGACAGGACGAGAGGAAATGGCCTCAAGTTCTGTCAGGGGAAGTTTAGGTTGGATATTAGGAAGAAGTTCTTTACTGAGACGGTGGTTGGGCACTGGATTGGGCTGCCCAGGGAGGGGGGGGAGTCAC
>VZRW01008240.1:62022-150659 GCA_013398125.1 Aegotheles bennettii | reverse complement strand
AGGTCCCTTCCAACCCTAGAATTCTGTGTGATTCTGTGATCACACAAGTGTTGTTTCCCTAGGAAATGAAACTGAAATCCAGAGAGTAGCAAGAACATCAGAAAAAAATGAGGTCCTCAAACCTTAGGAGAGCTCATCAGACAACTGTTGGAAAACAAACTGTCGATGGACTAATTTTGACCAAGCATCTGGGAAAGTACCGGTTCTATATGCACATTGGTGTAGTGATGTGGGGGTGAGCACCTCCCACAAGATACAGCCATGACTCCTGATATAGTGACTCTTTGCCAACTACAAAAAGTACAGTCAAATCTGTAAATAAAACAGTCACTTTCAGAAAAGAACTCAAATTCCTGAAAGTAAGGGCAGTCAGCAGCAGATAGCTGAAATACTGGCCAGGCTTCACATGGCGGTGTCACACCACAAACCCAAAGTTTTTCAATGCAATGTGGCGAATTTAAGGTCGATGGAAAGTTGGTGTGTAATACAGCATGGAAAGGAGGCCCCTCCAGAACCCTGCCTTGGGAGTGGTGAAGCAGAAGTCAGTAGGAGTGGTGTTTCTTAAAACCAAACTCTGACAGTTTTCCTGGGGGAAATAATAAGTGGTTTGGGCACCGAAGGAAAACCCAGTGATCATGATACAGGAGTGTTTTCAGTCTGCCTTTGGAATTTAAAATTCATGACAAGCACTACTGTAAGAAATCTTTTTTGTTTGGTTGGTTTTGGAGATTTTAGTGATCCTATGAGATAAAAACTGACACTCCTTTCTCTGGATTCCCCTAGAAAGAATATGGAAATGTGATATTAAACAAGACTGTGAAACTTAAAAACTTTTCTCCTATACTGTATTCCTATATTCCTTTTTTCAAAAGGTAAGCGTGCAACTTTTATAATAATGTAGAGTAGGAAAGAGAATGAATCCAATCCATCTGGTTTGCAAATCAGTAGATTCACAGGCAATGTTAACAGAGCAGTCTGTACAAGTAGGGTCACCAGCTGAATGCCTGCCCAGACTGAACTTATAACAACCTGGTGTTTAAAAAGGAAAAAAAATAGCCAAACTACATTATAGCCTATGTATTTCTACAAGAACTTCCTTACCGCACCTAAGCAAAGCCACTTGCAGGAGCACAGGAGGCTCTTGCTTCTGATCTCCTCAGCTTTTGTTGCCTCAGCTTTCCCCTGCTTGGTTTGGGGATTGTAGTTATTTCCCTCTTCAGCTCATCCACGCAGAGCTGTATTAAACTGTAAATAAGATCTCCCCAACACTACCTACAGGCCAGATCTTTTCTTTTATCTTTCATATCTGAATATAACCTTTCCTAGAAAGATGGAGAGGGATTAGAGACCAGCTAAATTCCCACATTACTGCTAGACACCCCCCCTCATATTGCACTGTTCAAATACAAATAAATGCTATCGTCAGCAGCAACAACACAGAACACCTCTCCACCAAATGCTATTTCACTCCATATTATGGAATATATTTTAAAAAAACCCCAAACCAACATACCCAAAGCAAACAAACCCAAATAAACCAGTAGTTTTGGATAGTCAGGTGCCACAATGATGCTAAGGTACCCCAGAGAACTGAACAAGTGGGCAAAAAAAGAGACATAGGGGACTTTCAGCTGAGATAAATGCAAGGAAATGTATCTAGGGAAAAATAATCCAGGTGCTACCTACGAGATGCTGAACTCTGAACTGATAGGTAGAACTAGAGGAAGAGCTCCAGGGGTGGTCACTCACAGCTCCCAGAAATCAAGGCATAGCCCAACACGTACCAGTAACCAAAACCAGTCTAAACCATTGGGCATCATCAGACAGGTCATGGCAGAGAAGGTATTTTTCTACTTTGTATTTGCATGAAATGAGGAAGAAGCTAGGAAGGGCCAAACACTCCATCCACACAAAGACTGCTGCAGAAGCTCCTTGCAAAAAAAAGACAGAGAAGACTGCCTGGGATGGCAAACCTTCACTGGGAAGACACCTTTCATTGGAAAGTCAACTTGTGTATCACACACACACACACTGCAGCCCGGCTGCTTTGCCAGCACTACACCAGTATTTCTGTGTCCTGGTTCTGGTGTTCATTACAGATGATCTGCTTTCAAACCCACCTGTAGAGAAGCAGCACTGAATCAATGCCCATAAACCAACCTGCCAAAGGGGAAATGTGAAAACAGGAGCAGGATCTGCAGCAGGGAATCAAGCCCAAGGAGTTACCTATTTACACTTAAAAGGAACATGGCTTTAAGCCCTAACCTCTGCAATAAAGAACTGAGAAGGCTCCAGTGAGCTATGAATGAAAAAGAGGTGGTGAACAGCTTCCAGAAGGAGCTTACTATAAAAAAGCTCTTCAAACCAGGTCCCATGCTAGTGTTTCTGTAGCCATTTCAGTGCATTCATAAGGACAGTCTCCTTTTATAAACCCATGTAGCATTTGGCTGCTTGAATAAAAGGAGGAGTCCATATTCCAGGAGTTTTAAAGCTTTTCATTTTTTATTAAAGCTTCTAAAATATGTATTGGTAAAAAGAGCTGAGGGCACAATCTCCTGTGAAACGGCCTCACACAGGTCCCCTTCGCTAAGGCTACGTGAGAATTGGTTTGTTCCTGGATGTTCTGTTCTTCTGTGCTTTATTCAGGACACCCACCCCCTCATTGTTAAATGCAGCCAGAAACCTGCATTTCAGCAGCAACAAGCACTGGGGGAATATTTTCCATTAGTTTCTAAAAGATCCCTCTTCTTGGATGATGTGGGGGTGTCCAGCCTGGAGAAGAGGAGGATCAGGGGGACCTCATCAGTCTCTACAACTCCCTGAGAGGAGGTTGGGGTGAGGGGGGGGTCGGTCTCTTCTGCCGTGCCCACAGTGAAAGGACGAGAGGGAACGGCCTGAAATTGCAGCAGGGGAGATTCAGGTTGGACATCAGGGACAATTCCTTCCCTGTGAGGGGTTTCGTTGTGCTTGCAGTTCGTACTGCTGTGAACCTCAGCAGCTTCGCTGTCTTTCCATGCTTTTTCCCTTTAGTGACTGCGTCTTCATGAGTTTGAGGACACGGAGGGTATCCGGAAGGCTGAAAGCTGTGTCATGAACAGCAGCTGCTGAAATCAATGTGACTTTTCTGCTTGCCTTTGTGGAGACCACAGCCAAGCCCTTTCCCTGCTGCTGACCTAGACTCACTTGGCACAAGGTGCTGCTTAGTGATGTTACCTTCGCAGTGGCACCAGGAACATGCTCCAGGTCCAAGGAGAGCTCTGCCACACGTCTGCAGGCACCGGGCAGCCCACAGGCAGCTCTGGGGCTGTTTCAGCCACAGCAGTGGGGTGTCCCATGTGTGGGACCCTGAGGGGAAGGTCCTGCAAAGCCCCACAGCCCCACATCCCTGCTGCCCGAGCTGCCAGGCCACCGTACTGCACAGTGGTAATGACCACTGTACCTCTCATTTGGCTCTTTCTCCCTCCCCCTGCCCCCTTTAGGGTATGTTCCATCACCTTCTGATCAGAATGTCCATCTTTCATTCACAGCAGTCTCTCCTTAGCTTGTTTTGACAGGGAGCTCCACTTTGTCCGATCGCCCGTGCCATAGCCACGCGTCTACAGATGGAGCAGGACGGATGGGCAGCTGGGTGCACGTGTGTCTGTACAGACAGATACACACGTGCACAAAGGCAGCAAACCCCCTCCAAGCAAACATGGGCATGGCTTGTCTCAGTCCCAGAAAAAGGGCTGGCAATTAATCACCTTGGCAGGATAATCAGCCAGGGCAGCGCAACACCCAGTGCGGCTCTACCCTGGCACCATTCTAGGCTGGGGATCTCCATGCACTGTGCAGAGTCCCCTCCCTCCTGTCCTCACTCCCCTTTTTTATTGAAATGAAGGAGCCAGGAGTAGCTTCTGAACTCAAGATCTGGGAGCACCACTTCTGTTCCCTTCTTGTGCTTCAAACTCACTTGGACTTAACAGTCCTGCCCCCAGCCAGAGCTTCACCACATTGGGAAGGGCTTCCAAGATGCACACAGGCCACATTGTGCCCTGATGCCTACTTCAAATTACCATCCTCATTTATTCATGCATATTAACAGCACAGCTATGCAAATTTCTCAGCCTGCAAAGGAAAAATGTACATCACTAAACTGATGGGAGAGACAAATATTTACTGTTCTCACTGGGCTTGGTGATGGCATTAAGGTCTGTAGTTTACTGCGTTCTTCTACCTCATGTACCTCATTTAAACAGTGGTGATTAATTTTGTTTCCCCCCCTCTCCCCAGACCTAGCACGCTGTGGGAGCTTTTTGTAACACTAAATCATGGCAGACGCTGCTTAATATTTTATGAATTTAAAAATTGCACTCTCCTTTTTCATTAAAGCAGCCTTTTACCAGCATTTCTGAGATAACAAGTTAGGGCAGAATAGCTCTTTGTGACTGCTGCTAAGAGAGATGCTGTCTAGGTCTAATTTCTTAAATGTGACACATTAAAAAATAACAATCTACCTGTGAAAAATTAATCAGATTGAATAACGACCTTAATACAATTTCCCTTGGTGACCTTTGGCAAGGAAATAAGAAATTCCTTCTTAGATACTAAAAGTAATCATGGCAAAGTTGAGTTTCTCTAAGCCCTCCTGTTGGCCTTCAACACAGGCATTCAGGAGAATCTAAAGAGAGAGCTCAGTGAGGAGCAGCCAAATCACAGCAGAGGCAAACACAGTGGTGTTTCCACATCTTCTCATAAAAAAACAGTGACCCAGTGGGGCATGGCTGAGCACCACGAATTATATCACATCACATACAACTTGCCAGCAGCTCCACAGGAACAGCTCAGCCTGCCCAACGGGAGCAGTTGCAGACCACAGGACCTGTGAGAGCTTGGGCTTCACTCTCACACAAATGAAGGCCCATCAGCTCCATCCCACCTGACCAGGGGGCAAATTATTGTGCTGCAGGGAGCACTCCTGGCAGGACACTGGTGAGGATGATTGGGGGTGGGAATGGGTTGCCCAGGGAGGTGGTGGAGTCACCAGCCCTGGAGGTGTTCAAGAGGTGTCTGGATGTGGCGCTGGGTGCTGTGGGTGAGTGGGGATGGAGGTGGGGGCTGGGCTGGGTGAGCTTGAAGGTCTCTTCCAACCTCACTTATGATTCTATGACACCTGACTGCCCTCTGAAATGGAAACCTGCCTCACTTACATGCCTCAAAAAACAAAAGATAATCCATGGGCAGCCAGAGAGATGATGCACAGGTAAATCCAAGTGCTGAGGAGAACCAAAGCTGGATTTCACCACTGAGCCATTAAACATCAACCCCCAGCAACACTTGATGCACAACACGGCTTTGTGGTGTTGTCAATATAAAGGCTGAGTTCTCCCTGAACTCTTGAAACAAAACTAAACCTCTGTGCACCAAAGCTGCCCTTCTCTGTAAGCATCCTGTCCCAGCTCCCCAAAAATCCCCCAGGAAAACTCACTGTGCTTCTGCAGCAGCCACAGGGCTGCCAGGAACAGGCATTTGCAAAGTTTCTGTAACTGCTGCAACAAGTCGTGCTCCATACCTGCCCTCACACTTGACTTTGCCAGGTACCATCCCCACAGTCTTCCAGCAGTAGGGAAAAAAGTCTTGAGCAGTCTGCACTAAACAAGGCTGATTTTACCTTTGTTGCCTTAAAAAGGTGGTGATGTTTTCAATTCTTTAAGCACTTCAGCAGAGCTTTGAGGGTGAAGAGTTTTAGCAATCAGACTCAGGATCTTGTCCTTGCTCTTTGAAGAACAGCAGAAGAGCCACTGTTCAGACACTGTCCCTTCCCCAGCCACACCTCAATACAGCACCAACAACTCACCAGCCATTTCCCATTCCAAGCCAGGTTGGCCTGTCCAGAGCTGGAGTTTCACTGGGACCTCCTGAAAGCCAAGTACTGGTTAAAACCTACAGCATGGTAACTCTCAGGGTCTCTGTGGATCTGCCCACAGTGCCCCAGCGGATTTGCTCCCTAAGCAGCTCTGTGTGGTTCACAGAATCACGGAATGTCAGGGGTTGGAAGGGACCTCGGAAGCTCACCCAGTCCAACCCCCCTGCCAGAGCAGGACCACCCAGAGCAGGGCACACAGGGATGCATCCAGTTGAGGTTTGAATGTCTCCAGAGAAGGAGACTCCACAGCCTCTCTGGGCAGCCTGGCCCAGGGCTCTGTCACCTCACAGTGACAAAGTTCTTCCTTATGTTCACCCAGAACCTCCTGTGTTCCACCTTGCACCCATTCCCCCTTGTCCTGTCCCTGCCCATCCCTGAGCAGAGCCTGGCTCCATCCTCCTGACCCTCACCCTTTGCATATTGATAAACATTCATGAGGTCCCCCCTCAGTCCCTTCTTCTCCAAGCTAAAGAGCCCCAGCTCCCTCAGCCTCTCCTTCCACTCCCTCCATCATCTTTGTGGCTCTGTGCTGGACTCTCTCAAGCAGTTCCCTGTCCTTCTTGCTCTCCCTGTTCCTCCAGCTCTCCGTGGAAACTGCTGCTCTGTGCCAGGTTGAGAGCATGGACATTCAGCCCCCTTGGGTGAGAACCACTTACTGTTTCCATGCAGACCTTTCCAACCAGGATCAGGAGCTCACCTCACCTTCTGCTGAACTCCAGCACGGGCTCTCCATGCCTGCTTGGACAGAGCCAAGTGGCAGCAACTCCCGAATGCCACGGCCACTCCTGTGTTCCTGTGGCATCCACACGGGGACTGGCAAATGCTCCTTGGAGCTGCAGCTCATCCTGGGTGTGATGGCAGCAAAGTCTGCAGGGTTGGGGTCACTTGTGCTGGGTGCCTCGTGAAGCAAGATGATTTTATCCTTTATTGGGAAAGAGCACCCATCAGTGCCAGAAGGATGAACTGCACCTCAGCTGTCCAGGCTGGTGCCACCTTGAAAGTTTTGGGCTTGTTATGCTACGAGGGCATTACCTGATTCTGCTCATGTTGTTGCTGTGCTATTGATCCACTGCTACAGCTTCATCATTTGATCAGCTGGGTTCTCTGCTCCTAGGCCAAGCAGCAAAATTACTGAGACTCTCCTCTTCCAATAATAAAGAAAAAAGGTAATATTCCCCAGTGCTCATCTCATGGGCTTTGGAGAGCCAGCTGCCTTCAGCACTCATTTGACAAATGACCCCCATTCCTTCAGTTTATCAGGCCTTGCAGTTTATCAATACTGCATAACAAATGCAAGTCCTTCTCAGACTATAAAGAACCAGAGAGTCAATAATGGTGAGTTAACATCACCGGTTCTGTGTGAAGCATCTGAAGGGTCGGCAGCAAGTGTGTGCTGAGAAGGGGAAAGCTGCTGCCTGTTTTATTGCTGGCTCTCTGTGTCTTCACACAGCCATGAACTAGGGCTCCATGAGAATGCTTTCAAATTTAGCACCCTATTTACAGCACAATTATAGATCTTACAAGGTAAGAAGCACTTATGACCATCCACCAGCTGCAAAATATACTTAATGGTGGCGTTTTGAGTCACAACTGATGTTTGCTGGAGGCAAAGATGTAAAAGGGAGACGCTGCTTCCCATCCGCTGAGCTCATCACACAGAATCAACCTGGTGACAACCACCATGAGAAACCAGAACCACTGAGGCTGTGATTAGAGACTTCAAAATATCGAGCTGTGTTCCCTGATGGCTGTGTGACACCTTCCAGAAAGCACTTCCGTGGTTGTGACTGGCCCTAACCATCTGGTTCCCACTATGTGTTTTTCTACCACTGAAATTTGTGCCAGAGATTGGTGCTGTTCTCCCATGGCTAAAAAATTCACATTTTTTTTTTTTTTAATCTGAATCTCTTTTCCATTTTGCTGGCTGTGCAGGTTTTCCAGCTCCATAACCCTACTCTGGAAAGCTTCAACCTGGGGGATGCTGGATGATCGCACTGTGATGGCACCAAGACAGAGGCAAGCAGCACCCCCAGGACTGCACAGTCCTTTGCCCCACACCCATGCAGGCACAGCCCGGGAGCAAGGACTGCCTACCATTAACACAGCAATATTTTAAGCTTCCTAACTCGTCCCTGGTAGGTCAGCAGGGCTTTCTCTGCAGTCTTGCTCATTGTAGTATACACACAAAGGGTTTTTTTCCTGATGTTCTGCTGCACAGGGGGTGTTACACTGCCCTTCTACAGCCACCACGTGGGTCGTTTCATCCTTGCTTATACTGGAGATGTAGCAGATGCTGTACCAAACCACAGAACTATCAGTGCCTGCTTGGAGGAGCTTACAAACTAAACCCATGTCAGCAGCAATGATCATCACCTTTACTGGCCGGCCAGAGAGTCGCTCTGCCACCTGCACAGAAATGCTCCCACCTCGCATCAGAAATGCTTCCACCTTGCATCAGCTTTACAAATTCCAGTGGTTAAATAGCTGTAAATTATATCCCAACACCCAGGTACTTTGTTCTGCTTACTGTATCCACCAAAGCCATGCTAATACTTCACTTCCCAAAGGAAAGGTAGAAGCCATTGGGTTTTTTTCCCCGTATCAGTCTGCTCTGTTATTGCTGTTGGTTCTGGGAGCCACTGCCTGCTCACAAAGAGAAATCTGTAATTACAGGATGGCATCCCCAGAAAACACAGATGCAAATTCTGCATTGGTTTACAGTATTACATCCACAGAAAATAATAAAAAACCCCTATTCCCTGAATCTTCTGCCCGTGTGGGAGATTTCACAAAGCCTCTCGGCCAACAGTATCCAAGATTTTGAAAATCACTACAAGTTTAGTTAAAATTGAGTTAGATTTTAGATAAACTCCACCCATTGCTTAAAAAGTGAAATTTCTTATTGGCATTTCTTAATGAATCTTATGCTTATTGCATTGTGGGAAGCTCTGAGCACTTGGACAGCACAAAGGAGACCATATTGACAGGCTTTGCCTTTGATGAGCACGCACAGCACTACAGCCCACCAGTGCCAGGCCTGAAAACCCTTCATAGCCAGAGCTAAAACTGGGAATCTCTAGAAAAAGAAACAATTTATTTCCACTCAGAAAACTGAGAGCAGTGGGGAGAAAATGTTTCTCTAAAAAGTGTGAGACCTTATCGAAGTCTTTAGCAAGAACCAAACGGACAGATCTTGCAATAAAAATGATGCCGTGAAATAATAACAGTATCTTAAATAGGATTAAAATATAACATTTACTCGTTATTTCAAAGAATAAATTCTCTTTTTTTCTTCCATCATTCTTATCTGTATATTCAGACTGCAGCTAAACTCCAAACAGCTGTTTCTTGTTAGGTACCAAGTGCAAATATGCCAAGATAATAGAGTTAGGAGAAAGAAAGACCTGGTTTTTTTTGTCCCTTGTGTGGTAGGCTACATTGCATTTCTCATGCCTAGAAACAAGCACCGTCTCTCAAAATATTTGGTCAGAAACCTCAGCTTGGAAAGGAGGTATTTGACAGAAATGTCACATTTACATCAGCATAACATGCAAACAGCTTCTAAAGACAAACGTGAAGAGGAATCTCGAGGAGGAGAACCTGTGCGAGGGGAAAACCAGCACAGTCACAGCAGCAGGAGTCCATTGACTGCCAGGGCAGGACTGATAGCCATCGCCATCCAGATCTCCTGGTGAAACCCAACTATAGCACCAGGGAACAGTGATGATGCCAATCATTTCCTTACTAATTGCACACATTTATCCGATGACTATTCCTATCTTTCAAGAGGTATCCATAGTGTTCTCCCAACTAGTTTGAGCTTATCCTGAAAAAGAAGTTTCCATAATACAACAGGACACTTCCCGTGTGAACACGTACCTCCTGTTTTTCTTTCCTGTACCACACTGGAGAAAAGTCCTTTTCTCTGTGTTGCAGTGTCTTTTAGGCATTACTTGGTGACTGTGAACAATGGCACTTCTCAGCTCCCTGCTCAGGCTGTAACAACACACTCGCTACTCTGAGGTACAAACAGACATTATAAGCAGGTGTCAAAATTTATGTAGTGTATTTTACAAGTAATGCTTAACTTAAAGCTTTGGAAACAATTCTGTGTGTGTTCTGACACCCTTTGCCCTTCACAGATCCATTTCTGCATATTAGCCTCGTAAAACATTCACTTCTTATCCTCTTCACGATGATCCATTTGTCTTCTCAGCAGGTTTATGTTCAACACAATTGGAGTGGAATGGTGATTGTACCGTTTAACCCAGCAGCTAGCTGGGCTTGAAAATGTATCCATCGTCTTCCTATTAATTACTCTTTAATGCCTATTTCTGTCACAGAGACTCATGTATCACCCTGGTTTATTTCAGAGGAATATAGCCATAGGATGACGATTATTGATGGAGCATAAAAACGGGAGCTAAAGACCGCATAAAGAAGAAAACAGAACTGGTGTGGGAAGAGATGAAAAGATGAAAAATTGACTAGAGAAGAAAATTGGAATGGGCTAATTTACAAAAGAAAATGAACAAACCACGGCCAGGTAACTCTGAATAAGATTAATTGCTACACATTTCCTTCCCCTTTGCAATTTTTATCTTATTTAATCTTCTGTTCCACTTCTCTGCAATACTCTTATAAACCCTGATTGCACTCCTGCAGAAGTTTGCTAGCTGGGTGTTGGGCGAGATCCTCTGTTCGCATAAACTGGTTTATCACTATCAGCTTTGGTATTGTTACTCAAATTTAAGCCAGTCGCGGATTTGCTCCATTGACTTTCATGGATTTATTTTTAATTTATTACTCTGAGTTCAGAATCCAGAGCTCTGGATATAAATCTTGAACATAAATAGACAATTTCCAAATCTAAACAGTAGAGCCACAAGTACCATACAGAAAAACAAGCTAGGCATGTATAGAACTGTCTGAAAAGTTAAACCAAATGTTGCTGTGCATTTATTAGTAGTTTCCTGTTTATTAAACAATAACTCAAGATCCAAAAAAAACCCCTAATTAATTTAAATGAAGTATTTAGTGAAATGGGAGCCTGTCAAAATAGTTGTTGGGGAGGACAATTAATTGGTACAAATGTGAGTGCAAATTCTGTTTTAAAGCGTGTCGTCTGTTGTATACAACGTATGTGCACAATACAAATTCCATACATTTTCCTCAGTGACAATAAAAAGCGCAGTTTATTATAAACTGAAGTAAAAATTAAAAAAAAAATAAAATAATAAAATCACAGTTTTGTCATTGGTATGTGAAGGTTGTTCCAGGGGCCCATCCAGAGCTCCTCTTCATCTGACTGTGTGTGTTCACTGTGCGACTCCAAGGGTTCTTTGACATCCTCGTTATCAACAACCGATTCCTGCTCTTCTGTGCTTTTCATTTTGGAGCCCCCCGGCTTTGTTACTACATTTTCAGCCCCTATAGTAGAGGAAGCAAATGAGACACTGCAAGGTCTTGTGTTCATTTTGTCACTAGAAGATGGTCCCTTTGACAACGTGTTCAGTGGGACATTCTCCTCATGTGTCACTGCGAGCTTGTCCAGTTTCTTGAATTGTTTCCCCAGCCTCACTGGAGATGTGACTTTTAAATTATTAGCAAGGCAAACGCGACGGGTTCTGACAACAGAGCCGTTCTGTGCAATGTAGATGTTACCATTGATGTTGTTTTGACTATTCGGGTTATTAAGACGATTCCTCTGGCTGGAATCGGGAGCACTGTCCTCTCCAGTGGAGCTGGTCTCGTACTCTGGGTCGACTATCAACTTGATCCTTTTCTTTCTGGCCCACTGTTTGACAACAAATAAAAACATTGTTAAATCTCAGCACTATTTCTTACAGTTTCCTGCCCTTTTTCTAGCTGCTATTTATCTCGCTTTCATCTAGACACTCGTATGAATTTTTATTACTTGCTCCTTTGTACCCTTCCTCTTAGGTTGTACACAGATATTTCTTCATTTTTTGATTACCACTGTGTGTCACTGTGGTATACACCTAATGCTTGAACACACAACCAATTCTTTGTACTAAAAAGTACAGATAAAAGAAGGATAAACTCATTTTAGTTCACGAACTGCATAATGTGAGTCAGATAGTGTATGGAAACTGTGATGTTTTTCTTCAGGTTCGGAAAATAGTGACAAATTCTGGTTTGTTTTTGTGGGTTTTTTTTCTAAAGGTGCATTCAGCTGTGCTTCTGTTATGCCAAAGTGCATCTTTGGAGAATCCTGAGCATGGAAGTACCACTTTCTGAAAGAAAACTTCTTTAAATCATAATATTGGTAAGCCAGTTGTATTTTGACAAAGCAAAGTCAAAGAGAGATTAAAACCAACTGGATTAATTACCCCTGCTAACAGGAACTGGCGAAGTATCACACCCAGGCAATTGTGTAAGTGATACTTCTAAGAAACTATTGTATTAAAGGGTAAATTCTGGGAAGGTCTTAGAAGTTTTCCTCCAGAGTATTATTACATGAAATGGCATTGAGCATGTCTGTGTCGTATCCACAACACATCAGCAGAGAAAGGACCAACACAAGGGAAACTCTCAGGCACGACGCCGGCAAAACTGGCTGGTTAAAAACCAGGAAGGCTTCGTATACAGCTTTGTGCCAGTTCCAATCTGTTGGAATCAAAGGAAATGCTTTGCTATTAAATGGAAGATGAGGAAGGAATTAAACTTTAGATTTTATATAATTTATGTATTTTTTTAAAGAGTTAATGCAAACAATTTCCGCGTTGCTGTGACTTTGTACTCATAGTGATTACATAAAACCCCCTACTTAATTTAATTTATGATTGATCTTTTTAAAAGGAAATGCCTCCTTGCAGTACACTGAAACAAGTTACTGGAACTCTTAAGAATGAAAACACTGTCGTTTCACTAAGGCAGCAGATACCACCACAGTTCACTCCCACTGCAACACATGCACATGCACATAAGGAAAGCCAGTTTTTAGAGACAGAAAATCATGTGAGGTACAAATGGGTGGAGATTACTTTTAAGCTTTTGAGAAGTTACGCTTTGTACCAATTACTTAGATGTCTACTTGTTTGTTCCTGATAAAGACATACAATTTTCTTCACATGGATATATTCAGGTGGATGAAAAGACTGACTGGTTTAAATTGATATTTACACTAAAACACTGTGTGCAGCTGCAACTTTGTGCTGTATGGGAATACAACAAGTGGGTAAGCGATCAAAAATCTGGTTTGCATTTCAACTCGAGTTGAAGACAGTAGAAAAGTTAATATCAGGCTTTGCAGCTCAACACTGACTGTCCTGCCAGGATAACTCCGCAGCAGGCTCAAGTAGCTTAAAAATTCAAACATTTTTTTCTCTCCACTGTCTAACAGAGACTCCCTGGCAGAGCTTTGGTGTATCTGCTAGAATTTGTACTAGCTTTAAAGTACTCACTCAAGGCTAAGCCAATACTGGCTCAAAGCTTTAATTAATTTAGGCTTCTTATGGCTTATCTGGATAGATCTAGTGGTTGAGAAACAGCTCTGTGGCTTTTGATACAAGGTAAATACAGCGCAGCCAGCTTGTGTGTATACAAAGCTTGCCTGCCCCGTGTGCTCACAGCACAGATGAGAGTTCCATGGGGAACTACATCATGCAGAGGTTACTTCTGAGATGGAAACACAAAGGCCACTAGTGCTCTCAGTAGCAGAAGTCCTTCCTAGGCAGCCATGCTCATTGCGAGCGGAACCGTGCTAATGAAAGTGCTACAAGATCTCTCTATCAAATGACAATGGATTCCAAGTTACTAACTTTGAAAAGGCAGATACCAAAATACAGAACACAGGTGATGGTTACCTTCAACAACACCTTGCTGTTATACATCTCAGACTTTTACACAGATGCTTAAAAGAAACAGAATAAAATCACTGTACTGTTAGGTGGGAAGGGCAGAAGCTGGAACATGTAATCCATCTCCTTTCCTAACCAAGCTCACTTTGTGCTCCTACCTCTGCAGTGCTGTCTTGTACATCACTGTACCCGAAACCTCAACCTCATGATCCAGAAACAGTTGACATTTGCTTTTTGGCTGTCTCTAGTCAAGTGTGTATTGCTTAGGAAAGACCACACAGAAGGCACAGCACACAAGATCACTCCTTACTGCCAAACGCCCACCTACTGTCGCTCCTTTCTAGAAGGATGTAGAATCACCAGCAGTCTCTGACTCCGTAAGGGCAGTATCCAGGGTCTCATCTGACTGAGACTGACTGTTTTCCTGCGACACCTTTTTCCTTATTTTCTTTCTTTTCATGTTGGTGTCAGAACTTTGATTCTCAGTATCAGTTTTACCAGAAGTGGCACTAGCCGTGGTTTTTGTCCCTTTGGAAGTCACACTGATTTCACTTCCTACACAAGAAGATTCATTCTTACTGAGAGTTTCCTCCCTGTCACTAGCGTTTGTATCTGCCTCTTCTGTGCTTTCATCTGCACTCTCCTCACCATTACCTGCCGATTTTCCTCTCTTGTCTTCTTTAGTAGCAGCAGTTTTTGCACTGGCAGATGCTTCAGAAACTGTCTTACTTGAGTTACCTGCTGTCTCATCATCAGGGCTTGTTCTAACTTGCTCCACATCCACTTCTTCATCTTCTTCTGACACCTCCTCTATTGTGTCTTCTATTCCAACGCTGGCAGAGGAGGTTTTGCTCTTATAGCTGGATCCTGAAGTTCTCCTGTAGCTCGTGTCCCTGTCACTACCTGATGCATTAGAGCTAATGCTTGATTTCTGGCTAGATCGCCTCGCTCTGCCATGAGAGCTACCTCCCTTACTCGTTACACTTGACCTTTCAGTGCTTCTTCTACTGCTGGACTCACTAGTCTCGGATTTGCTGAATGAACTTTGCGTAGATGAGCTCTTTGACAGGCTGCTATCTTCATCACTGTCAGAGTCTTCCTCCTCCTCATCATCATCCTCTTCAGATGAGTCCTCCTCCGATTCGCTGCTAGAGCTGGATCCAGAGTCATCATCAGAATCCCCCAAATCGTGCCCAGTGTCTTCATCTGAGTCCACAGTACTTTCAGTAGCTTCATCTTGGTCCAGAGTTACTTTCAAGTAGTCTTTATCTTCTGACTCTGAGCCAGAGCTACTGCTCTTCACAGATGATTCATCTGAGGTGTATTTTCTTTTCTTCTTCTTCTCATAATCACTATCCTCGTGTTCACTCTCTGCTGTGATACTTATTGAAACTCCTGATTTTGCTTCATCTCTTTCACTTTCTTCCTCTTCTTTTCCTCTCGCATCCACTGAATCTTTGCTAATAGGCTCTTGAATTTTTCTGGAGACACTGATGCGTTTTAACACATGATTTAGTTTTCTCATCGAAGGTCTCTCATCTGTTGACTTCTGGAAGTAACTTCCCCTGATAATCATGCTTTTCTCACCGTCCACTTGGCGAGCTGACATCAACTTGGCGTAACTGGAATCCTTCCTACCAGCCTTCACTTTCTGCAGAATCATCGGGAATATCTTTGCTTTCTTCCATGGAGAAGGAGCAGACTCTGTTCTTCCTACTGGTTTGTGAGCACTGACTGCTACGCGACTCAAATGCATCACTGCTTTTAGCTTCCGTTTTCCCTGGCTGGTCCTATATGCTCTTCCAGAACCATGTCTTAGATCCATCCCACCACCTAAAGGTCTACCTTCTATTTGAGCCCCTGCTCTCTCGCTTATACCTCTGCTTGGAGGACCTCTGCCTTGACTCATCCCCTGCAAATTATGAAAATGGAACTTGATTACAATGTGAAAGAAATTAATTGTGAAAACTCGTAACCTGAAATAAGTCAGTAGGAACAAATGCAACATTTTTTTTCCCAGCACCAAAACCAACTTACTTACCTGTTTTAGAACAGCTTTTCAACAAAGTTATGGGGGCCCTTTTACTTCTAGAATAGGCTGCAAGTGCACAACTACCTTACTCTGCAACAGGGAAAAACACTGGCTCAGAAACATCTCTTCTCATTTAATTACCCATGTGACTAAGAATCTAGTATTTCTGAAAATTAGATTGAAAAAAAAAAAGGAACATTTATGTCAACTTTCTTCTGACTACCACTGACATTTTAAAATTTCTTTACATTCAGTCGTGAACTTTATGATAAATGAGTTTAGGTGGCTGCTTTTCTCAGAGGGAAATCATCAGTTATAGGCTGAATATTAGTAATACCCCGTTTGGTTAACAATAGAAAATGGAATTACCTATGGCTATGTGGATTTTCCTTTGAACTAGAAATCTACATTAAGAGAAAAATAGACGTGGATATTAAAATAAACTTTCTAGCAAAAGGGAAAAAGATGCTGACATGAGCTTCATCAGAAGGGCAAACAATGACTGTCACTGCAGGAGCCGCTTATTTAGTCTATGCAGAACACAATATTCTAATCAATTACAAAATACAATTGATGAGTTTTAATGTTCCTTGTTGCAGAGACAGAACCAACACCCCAGAGCCACTTACCTCTTCTGCTGTGGATCCATGAGGACTGTAGTAGTAGCCACCATCATTCTCCACCACGACTTCCCCATACTCATCGTACATCCCCGAAGGAGACAGCAGTCGGCGGCGGCTCCCGTACTGAGGCAGCTCATACCTGGCAAAACCACCATAACGTGCACCAATGGGTCTCCACACACAGCAACAAATGCACACGAAAGGACAAGAATTTCCTTACTCTCTTGTCGCTCTACCTTTGAGAAGATTTTTTGTTTGCTTAGCAGCAACAACCCAAAACCCCTTCCTATTGCAACTGGCTGTCAGTCTGTTACAACTGGAAGGTGAGCTGAATTGCCAGGTCTCTGGGATCAGTCAAAAATTCCCCAGGTGCCATGACTTTCTTTCCAGGTACCTGATTTTTTGGGGGATCTTTTTTTAATTTGGGGGAATGAAAGAGCAGATTCCCGAGGATCAGTTCTGGAGAATCCCTGAGGGCTTGTAAGAACAGCAATGATCCTTGAAGCACTCACAGTCAGCTGGGTGTTATCAGAACAAGGCAGGGCAATGTTTTCCTAGGTAAATGTTAAAGGCTGGGAACTGTGAGCAGGGAGGATCAGTCACTGAACCCAGGCTGGTGAGCCACAGAAGGGGAGGAGAGGATGAAAATTAATTCCCAAGACAGCAGATATACGCAAATAAAAAAGTGAATATAAAACAAGGGTGATAAATGGGGTATACACTCTGCAGCATAGTAATTAGATTCCTAAAGAAGCAGGGAGCTATACGACGCTACTTTAACTTTCTTATAAAGTTTTTTGTTGTCAGTGAATGCCTTCATGAACACAAAGATTAAAGTAATCCTGACATGAAGGAAAGTCTCCGGATTAGATGCTGTAATAGCAAACATCACCAACCTGGAAAAGCAGCATTTTCAGAAATATATAGGAATAATGAAAATATACCCATGCTCATAACTGTAGTAATCTTGCCCATAGTATTCCTGTCCTGGATCAATTCCAGACTCCATACTTAACTCCTGTCAAAACAGAAACACCAACTGAATGCAAATGTCATACACAGCAATGACTGATGAAAAAGGCACAGAGAACAGAATCTTAACATGCAAACAAGCAGAATAAGAAATGATGATAATTTGAAGAACACTGAAATTATCAAGAACCATAATGTGAAGCCAAGAGGAGATTGGCTTTTTAAATTGCCCCATTTAAATGCCCCCTTGCCTGGTGCATTCCCTGGGAGTGACTGCTCTAAGGAAGCTACATGTAAACACTGCTCTGGGGGGGGACAGTGTCTCACTTACCCTGTACAAACCCCTCCTTCAGTAAACTGGACTCACTGTCACTTCTCCTGCTTCTCTCAAAGGAAAAGCTGCGTTGAAAGATTAAGGCTATTTCATTTAAACTGTTTGCCAGGTCTCTCTTTTTAATGTTTTCTCAACCATCAACAACCATGAGCAGCCTAGGACTAAGGGAAGCACTCGTCTGTACCCTACAAAAGTGCCAGAGAGTTCCTAAGCTCCTTTCACACACAGTCTGGTATAAGGTGGTTGGACTGGATCATCTTGAACATCTCTTCCAACCTTAATGATTCCATGATTCTGTGATTCTAAGGCTGCCCTGCGGAATCTCTCTGAACTGCAGTACTGCCACAAAGCACCAGGGCTTGGGTTTTGGCAAGGGACTACATGTCATCTCTGTCTCACAGTTGCTGAGAGGTTTTGCTCCCATCCAGTGAAGTTGTGTCATAGCATCTTGCAATTACTTGTAATGACTGAAGAAATGATTACTATTCTGCACCAGAAAAATACTATCAATAGCAACATCTCACATTTGTTCTATTGCTTATTCTGGAAACAATATTGGACCTAAAAGATACAAAACAGTGCTGGGTTTCCAACCCAGGGCTGCCTTTGCAGTTCACAGCAGTGTGCTAATGCTTCCATTACCTCGGCAGGCCAACGGCTCAGTTCATCTCTAGGTGCAAGAATCAGTTATCATTGGACTGACATCTGAAAACACAGATTGCAGTTGGACAGCAAGGAGATTATTCTGCCTGGGAATCTGGACATGAAACTAGGAAAGCTTTCAGGCTGTGTGATGAAGTCCACGGCAGCAACAGAAGGATGCTCAAGGGGAAAATACCAAGATGCAGTAAATTGAAGGTGTTTAATTAAAACAGCATAAATGGGGGAACAATGTCAGGGCTTTCCTTTTCATTTTAGAGAGTCGGGGGGGAAATTACCTAACACAGACAAATTTTTATTAGGAAATTATGAAAAAGCCACTTAAGCTGTAGAATGAAAATGAAATGAAAAATAATGGTACCTCTGGTCTAAGAAGAGAAGGTCTCAGCAACTGCTGTTGCTACAAAAGAAAATTAGAAAGGGCTTAATTAGGTAGCAACAAACAAAGTGCTTGAGTTAAGACTGGAAAGAAGTCCTAAAAACACAGATCCTTAAGAGTCTTTTGTATAGCAGTCACCTGGATACTTCCACACTCAGTGCTAAGCACCTAACGTAGTAAGATCACTTTACAGTTCACTATTTCTTTTGCCTAATATTAAATCAAATTCCCAGTTTGTGTGGTGATTCTCTAAATTATTTAACTCGAGAATCTCTATTGGAGTCCACGAGAGCTATTGTGAGGTCTGTCTTGGAGACAATGGCAGAGAAAATATTATCCACAACAGGTGGAAAGCAAATCTATGGGACTGTGCAGTAGAGGCTGTGACTCAAGCTATTAAAAACCTGAATTAATTTGATTTCTTATCCAAGCTTCTACTGCAATACCATCACTTTAATTCTCTATCTATATTTATATACTTCTGTGGCTTTTAACTGACTGCCTCCCAACCACAAATATACTTTAATTCACAACACCAGTAAGATAGCAAAGGATTATCTCACTTGTTTTCTCTGCAGCTTATGTGTGATTTCCTTCTGTATGTGACATGCAGTGGGGAAAGGATGCTGCCATGAGGCTGCACAGAGTGGATGGGCAGGAGGACACAGCTCCTCTCAGCTGGCTCACAGCTAACCACGGGTCATTTTTGGTACTCATGCTGCTAATGTTGCTCCAGTTTCCTGCAAATGACAGACTGGTGCACATCACTTGCTCTTCCGTAACCTAGGATTAGATTTACTCAGGAAAATGTACCATTGTCCCCACATTCCTCCCCAACCCTGGTGCCACTATTTCAGCCAAGTTTCTTGGCCAAAAACAAACCCTGAGAGGTGGGTAAGTTCTGTTTCTGAATGAACAGACATAAATCAGCTCTTCAAAGGGAGGAAAAATCACAGCAGAACACCAGAAAGCTTGCAGTGTGTAAACACTACTGAGTAAGGAGCAGTGGGCTGCGGATGCACATCTTAAGATTGGTAAACCTGACCCTGCTCTCAGCAGTAATTATCAGCCTTCGTGATTAAAACGTATTTTGGAGAACTTTCCAATTACTAAATTTAAATTATAAAACACAGCAGCCAGCGTGGAGGGAATCCCCTGGGACCCTGTCTCTGGCAGTTTGTCAAGCAGCAGTCTCCCAGCCTGGGGGTTACGTTTGTGCTATGATGGCCACTATGCTATGATGTGCTATGATGGCCCTGTGAATCTGTGCAAAATTTTTGAAGCACTTTGTATTTCTGGCCCCTAACACATCCAGTAGCACTGAGTTTCACGACACAGGCTATAGAGAAAAAGCATGTTAATTTAATTCATATTTTAAAGGCCAGAGGGGGAACAGCCTTACCTCTTGCTGTGCATATCCTCGCCTAGAAGTCAGAAAAAGAAAAAAAAAATAAAATTAGTATACTTCTGTGAGACTACATGGAGATGCATATTGCCATTCTTTCTGGAGAGAGGTGAAAAGATAATGTAATTAGAAATATTACTAGCAAGAAAAGAAATACATATCTACTATACAAAATATGTTTTTCTTTGGATTTGCTCTGGACATACGAATCATCGCATGAGAAGGGCCAGTCAATCTTTGGGATCTTTTCTTGCTTTCGATTGCAAATGAATGAGAAGAAATTCCCAATCCCCAGAAGCCAGAGAGCCAGTGCACCCAGTGGAGCTCAGCCAAGGCAGAGAGTGGGTGAATGCCGAGTTTGGTTTTCCTCACCTTCTCCTCAGAGAGGTCCAGCCCAGGCACCTTCTCCGTTGTCTCAGAGACCCACAGAGACCATCTACAAATTTCACACACCTGCTTAAGCAGTGAAAGATTTCCCTGCTACTTTTGGACTTTCTGTATCCACTCAGGACTTGACGAAAATTGGCCTGGAGCTTCTATTACTAATTTCTTGTAACAACATTATTATTAAAATTACACATTTCCTAACATTTCCTCTGCAGGGCAGAGTTAAATTATTTTTGCTATCTATGATTATTTTGCCACAGGTTCTGTGGTTGGGAACTTACTGGAAATTGTTTGTTGCTTTTTAAATTAATTTTCTTGGAACCATCCACACACATGACAAATGCACTTGTGTCTATCAAGTTCTCTATTTTCACATTTTGTGCCAGAAAATTAAAATTGTTTAGAGAAAACTAGGGAACAGCAATTTAGATCTTAGCATTATTATTAAGGATAAGCCTGGAAATTGTTTCATTTTTTAAGAAGGAAAGGGTTAATGCTCAAATTAAGTTGAGCTTAACCTAGAACATGAACAGAAATCTAGGGAAATTCTTTAATTACACTTGAGTAAATAATAGTGAACAGAGTAGGAGTCCTTTTAATTCTTTAATATAACGATCTATAAAGTTTTCTATTAACATTCAGCACATGGAATTGATTAGCAGCATTAAATTAATGCTGTTGCCCATATAATATAAGACTAATGAATAACTGAAATGAAGATTTATCATCAAAAGGTGATCTGTGACTTTTCAAAGTCCACTTGAGGAACACAGTGTTCAGCTTCCGTATCACCTACAACAATCTTCAGATGAAGAGGGTCTTGTGTTGCTCAGAGGATAAGTAAGCCTATTACTCTTAATTGCTCTCAAGTAGTCACTATATTGCAGATTAAAAGCATAATACAATTAAATTTGGAATTCAACTTTCTTAAAAATAGCACCATGCTGTGTTTTGAGAGACGTTTATACTTCTCTTACAGTTTCGTGTGGCCATGATTAGAAGAAAAAAAGCTTCCAGAAGACAAAAGATACCCATTCACTCAATACAGCACAAGGATCTATTCCGACAAAAAGGCAAAGGTCAAAGCATAATTTGTTTCCAGGAAGGAATTAAAGCTCTCCACGGAGGGAGAAATTGCTTCTGAATAAACATTATCAGCCAGACTTCACCGCAGTCAGTCAGAGAGACATCTTCAATGCAAACTGGGAAGCAAGGCTGTAGTGCCTATGGTGATGGAGGGTAGTATGACAGCCAGTATATGCTGCTGGTGCTTAACACGAGAGATAAAACAAGAATGAATTAACACATACAAAATGTGTTAATTAATTAACCTTTCTTGAGTCTGTATTGCTAACATAGGTTAAAGGAACTGTGACTTGCCTAAAGCAACAATTTTCCCAACTACTGGCACCCCAGCAGGCATCTGCTATTTCACACCCTATATCTGTTTTCATAATAAAAGCAAAAACATCTTAAAAGCCAAATACTACAGCTACTACTCAGAGGTGGCAACTCCTTATCAACTTGCCCTGACTTTTAAAAAGGAGGTTTCCTGCAGCTGAAACTGAGGAGAAAGAATCTGGAAGGAAGATGAGGATGATATGCTACTGCTCAGTTACAGCTTTGCAAGTGGGTTTGCAAAGAAGCGCTCTCCACTGATGCAATCTCCACTCCTGCTCAGAACTCAGCCCAGTCAAGCTAATGATGAAAGGATGAGAGATATCTCCAGGGTCACATATGGCCCTAATTAACCAAATCAGACAACTTGAAGAGGGGTCAATAACCTTATTATATATGCTCAGCTTCTTATGGCCTAACATATCGGTTGCAATGCTTTGTAGTGCTGCAGGACCACCGTAGCATCCAGACATCTCAATGGGACAGAACTTCCCTGGGTTAGGTTGAAAACACATGCTGCTGGAAGTTTCTTTCCCAGTCTAATAGAGTTATTTTTTTTTAACAAAGGCTATTCAAAAACCGAGCAGAAGAACAAAGGTTGCGTTAATTCCAAACCAAATGATGGTTTCCAGAACGAGAAAGTAGGTGTTCCTCATTGGTGAAGAGCTGATTACCACGAGCCCCCCAGACTCTTCTCACACTGATGAAACGAAATATTTAAAAAGGAGCCCCTGTGTGATATCCAGGCTTTCTGCTTAAGGAATGACCCAAGTAATTGTAGCTGAATAAAACCTTAGAAGTTTATGCTGTGAATTACTAAACACGTGCAGCTTTGCTGCATGACACTACACACTGCAAAAATTAGGACATATCTGTCTAGTATTTCACTTACTGATGTTATGAGCTCCACTAAAGCATCTGTTCTGGGTCTACAAGCTCTAAATTGGGTACTTAAATTTAAATCTCCATCTTAAGGGTTGATCCACTCTGAACATGCTTAGCACAGTAATCTGTGATGCTCATCTCTGCATACTTCCCACTGTCCACTTGTCTCCACGCCTCGACCACGGCAGACACACAGAAGCAAGTACACATGTAAGTAGTCATCTTCTGATTCTGGCTCTTAAATCTTAAAAGTTTCCCTCCCTAATAGCTGTGAACTTTGACAATTTACTGCTGGTGCTGCAGTAGTGCCACTCTTGGAGAACTTCATCACCCGCAAGCCCCTCACACGTTTAGCTACTAATTATGGTCCAGCCCACCAAGAGTTTTAAGCAAAGAAAAATTCTAATGTATCAGTGGAGCCTGTGTGATGGAGTTCACAGGGTTTGGCTCTGGGACAAAGAAAGAGCAACTACCTTCAGCACTTTCCAACTGAAGCATCCAAACACGTCCTAATGGCTGATTAAAAAAACAAAACAAGAGAAAAAAGAAAAAGCCAAGCACCATGGAAATGCTGCATATCTTGACACAGTCTGATAAATAATCAATTACCTTTTTGCTCAGGATTACGACATTTGAGACTGAACTGGGGTTTTAGTTTTTCTTCCTTATGTAATATCTGCCTTTCCCAACAGGTTTTTAAAAATGGTCAAATTAAACACAAATATTTTGAATTTTGGCAAAAGACCGAAAGGAAACTCACAACTTGAACCAAACTAACATTCATTTCAATGCTAAAACTGCTTTTATGTATAATTTCTTTCAAAAGACAGGCTAATTTACTATAATTGACACATTTAATAGAAAAGTCTGATTTAGATGACTGCGAGCAAAAAAGCCAGTAAGTAAATCCATACCACATGGATTTTTACAAGTACTTGAAAAATCTTCACTTGGTGACACTAATCAGAGAGGCTTTATTACAATTTAAGATAAACGAGATGTTTCAGCTGTAAAGCTCATGGCAAACTAGGGTGAAAATTGAAGAGAGACACCAGCAATGTGCACATGCGAAATAAAAAAAAACCCAAGTAAATGCTTTGTACATTGAAGAAGTTTACAAAAGAAAAACTTTTTACATGCAGTTACAATGTAAAAAAACACAACGGAAGGCAGAACATAGGTAACAGGGGGGAAGACAGGCAGGTTTAGTGACAAATCACAAGAAAGCCCTTCTGAGTGAGAGATGCAAACGTGAGCTGAAGGAAAGCGCGGCAGAGCGCTGCCAGCTCCCACGGCGTGCCAACATGCAGCGCTGCAACGACTCGGGCTCGCTCCTGCCCAGCCTGCCCACTGCCAGCACTCGCCTCCTCCAACATCCAACGTGTGCCAGTAAGATTCCTCCCCAGTACATTGTATGGGCAAAGAGATTCCAATTACAGCTGCAGAACAACCACTCTGCTTGCTGGTATTACCTACAGTGAAGGCTGCTCAACGTGAAGCAGTATCGAGTCCTCTGCTGTCTACGACTGGTCCTTGGGTAAAAATGGACAGTTTTCCCCAAGAATGTTTGGTGAACAGGCTATGAAACAGCATCATTGAACAACAAGATGTAGCTCTGAGAGAACAGCTTGCAGAATTAATATACATTACAAATCGCTGAGCGGACGGGAAAGCCAGCGTCTCCAAATGTTGGGATCTGGGCTGAACAAGTAGTGACACACAGCAGAGAAAAGGGGAAAGTCGGAATTTCTAGAGTCTGAGGCAGATACCATGTGCTGCATTAGAGTCATCTCACTCAAAATGTTACATGCAGAAAACATCCAACTGGAAATATTACAGTGCTGTCGACTGAGCCGGAAAGCGGTTCTCAGAGTCCTCGCCAGCAGAGCTCAAGCTGCCATTCTGCTGGTTGTGCTCAGCCACAACTTCTGGCGTTGGCAGCTCTGGTGTCGCGACCGGTTTGAGCTTAGCAACGTGCTTGGGCAGAACATGGTTTTTGTCTATTTGGCTGTACATGTTGGCCACTGACTTTTCGATGGCCGCTAAATTGGGAATGTTTTTAAGAATACCTTTCAGCTCCCTACGGGGAGGAGGCTCTGGCACTGCGGCCGGTGGTGGTACAGCTGGCTGTTTGGCAGGGGATTTTGAATGCTTGGCAGGGGAGAGGTGCTGGGTGCTAAGAGGAGATGAAAAAGAAGAAAGAGAAACTGTGGGTAGAGGCGGAGGATGTGGTGGCAACAGGGGAGGGCATGGAGGAGGTGGTGGTGGTGGTGGTGGAGGTGGAGGTGGCAGCAGTGGAGGTGGGGGTGGGGGAGTTTTAGGTGGATCTGGAATGCTTTCTATAACTTCTTTGGTCTCAGGAGCTAGGAAACTTTGGCAAACTGGTTTCTTTATCCTAGAAGACGGAGGAGTTGGCTTGCGGGTTGGTGGAGGAGAAAGTTCTTCAGGATAGTCGTGGTGAGTGACGATTACAGAAGGAACAGCAGAGGCCTCTGGTTCAACTACTTCAGCACAAGGCGTTGGAGAGGACAGAGGAGAAGAGCGAAGGGAAGAAGAAGCAACCACACTTTTAGAAGACTTATCTAGCACATTCTCTCCTTCTTGGAAACAGCAGCTTGGCGACTGGATGGATTTCACATCAGGAGATCTCACTGGTCTCACTTCCTGCAAAGCCTGCTGCTCAAACTGTCTCGCCTTCTCTTTTACAGTTAACCTGGGGCCACTTATTTTTTGAAATAGTGAACTGCTAATATCAGCACTGCTATGTTGACTTTCAGTTCTTTCATTCTCTGCTTTGTGCCTTTCCTGTTGCCACTGAATGGGGTCCATGATAACCGGCCTACTCAGAGGACCAGGCACGTGTGTCTTAGTAACGTGAGTCGGTACCGTCCACGCACGGTGACTGCCTCCCAAAGAGGCATCTCTCAAGAGCAGGCTTGAAGGAGAAAGAGTATCTAGAGCATCATTTCTTTTCCGTAGAAACCCAGCAGCAGCAGGACTTCGAGGGAGACTCTCCACATATAATGGGTTTTGAGTAGTTAATGGGTTCTCATCAGATAAAAAAGTAATGTTACTTGATGATTTGGGGAGATTATTTTTCAATGATCCATTGATATTAGATTGCTTGTGAGCCTCAATAGCACGGGAAGCAAAGCTGCTTATAACTCTCTGACGGTCTCCTTCTTCTAAGACTGACTTTTTTCCCCTGCTTTGTTGGAAATGGTAGAGAAGAAAAAGACTTGAAAGAAAAGAAGATAATCACATGTGAGGAAACATGCATGGACACAGACACTTATGAAAGAGAAAAAAAAGAACTTAGGATATGAATCAGAGCCATTACATTACTTCTAGCAAACTACTACTATCCAACAGAAAGACCACATTTACTAGACTACTGGGCAAGACATTTACTTTTACATCTTCTTTAGGGGAGAAGG
Source organism: Aegotheles bennettii (assembly GCA_013398125.1). Classification (NCBI taxonomy): domain Eukaryota; kingdom Metazoa; phylum Chordata; class Aves; order Caprimulgiformes; family Aegothelidae; genus Aegotheles; species Aegotheles bennettii. The sequence continues at coordinate 124,419 of VZRW01008240.1, read as the reverse complement.
ACTTGAGGAGGAAGAAAAATCAAAGCAAGTTTGCAGCTACTCAGCAGGTTCAACAGTAAGTTAACCTCTTTCAAAAAACCCTTAGATTTCAAAAATATCAGTCAATACTGAACCCTAACTGCCCAGTGACACAAAACATCAATGCTATGTAGTTATGTGATAGGGTTTCTCTATGAGATAACATGGAATTATGGTATGTATACTGTATGTATGTGTAATTGTGTCTTCTTCATTCCAATACTGCACACAGCCAATGGAGCATATTCACAGGGATTTATAAGTTCAAGCTATTCTATAATGATTGTGCATCAAAACTCTGCTATTCTATAAAACACAGGCATGATTAGGCAGTGTTTACGTGTGCCTGCATCACCTCTTAAGGACTGGCCATAGGTCACACACAAAATTAGACCAGGCTGATGGTGAGCCTGAAATCGTGGCCCCAGGAGGAGTCCAAGGTGCACCCGAGGGGCTCTGTGTGGCAGACAATGGGAGCTGGAGCCCCGTTGACTCAACTGAGATGTGTCTTGTACTCAGATTATTCTTCTGAGACTGATTCATGAAGAATTGCTGAGCTGGGCATTGGTTCTTGCACTTACCATAGACATATTGATACGCAAATATCAATATGTATATGAATTTCATCTCTGCACCACGTCAATCCAAGTGAAGAACCCCTGCAGTTGGATTACATTGAATTTCTACCCCAAAAATAGGATGTCTCACCATTTTCTGGAATTCATCTAGCACCTCTGAGTGCCTCATTAATCTACTTACTCAAATATTTTTAATACCACAAGCTTCTGAGCAGATTTTAAGATAAGCAGTATTTTAAAATCAATACCCCCGTGCTGCCAGCTATAAAAATGTGCCCTTAAAGCCCTATTGTAAATAATGCTTACTCGAGGCTGAAAATAAACTTATTTCTCCCCAGCCTATGACAAATTTAAGATATTGGCCAACATCAGATAGAGCTAAAGACAAACCCCTTATGCTTTCAAAGAAAAGATTACACTTGTTACCAATGCAAATGAATCAAAATGCATTTCCATCCCTGCCATATACAGATTTATTGTCACTAAACAGACGTGCTGTCTAGCATGGGGATGCAAAAAAACCCCAACCAAACCAAAAAACCAGTCTTAAAAAAGGACACTTACTCTAAAAAGCTCTTTGAAATATTAAATATATCTGTAAGACAGGCTGTGGTGAGACTATGATGGCGTAAGGAGACATTATGGTAGAAATGGGGTATAAAGATTGCATTCCACTTTTGTAAAATTCACTTACAGCTTTGCTGTCTCTGCCCAATACTGGTACTCCACATTTCGAATGCTATATTTTAAACTTTCCTATTTTCTGCAGTTAAGCAACTGCAGCTGAAGTATGAGTAGCAATGACTTCTACACATATGCATAAAAATAAAAAAATACCATACAAAACTCTTTTTAGTGACTTAGAGCTGTCCAGTATTTCCACAAAACCCTCTAAGTTAAAAATTCTAAGTCTTGTCTCTAGCAAAATTTGAGTGGTATTCTTTAGAACTTAGATAAAAAAGGGTTAGGCTCTATTAACAAAAGAAATAGGGGAAAAAATAATTTTACATGACCTCAGGAATGCTGGAAGATGAAGTTTTAGACTTCTTGGTCACATTGTTCCCCCTTTTTTGGTGTTGTTTTTTCATATCACAGAAAATATTCCCAAATCTAAATCAATAGAAATTTAACCTTGGTGGTTAAATATTCCCTAGCAAAGCTGGAGGAGAATTTTAAATAACTAGATACTGGATAGGAGTTAATTAATAGATATTTAATATATTTAAGTTATTTAATATGTGGCTGTCCCCCAAAGGCATGTATTTAGTAATGAAACACATTTGGTTCTTAACTTTTGTTTCTTGCTTCTACTGGGAGATTGCCCACACTTCCTAATGGTCACTGGGACCCAGAGGACCGATGAGAAGAATCACTGCACAGAGTACAGGGATGACTCTCCCATTTGCATGTGACACCCAGGAAAGCCACCAGGGAATAAACTCTCCCCCCAAACCAGTATGCCTAAGGCTTGCCTTTGGGCAGAACAGAACTGTATGTAAAATTATTGACTTCACGCTAATTTTTAATTCTAAAGCAGCATACTTGGAGGCTGGTCAAGCACCTTCAGTCTATTCAGAAGCAAGAGAAATAAATGATTCTGAACTTGAAGGAAACCCTCCAGTAGAAGGCTCATGCAAGATGACACAACCTTTATGCTACTGGAATGGATTATTTCAAAAGCTTCTCAGTTCCTTCCTTGATACCTCTCCAGCATGAGGTTATCTGGCAATCTATTTCTGTTTATATACAGGTACTTTAATCAATGAGAAACATCGGCTCACCAGTTTGAAGCACATTTCTGCAAATGGAAAGAGAAGTACCTGCCTTGCAAGGAATTGTAAATAGCAGACAAGAAAGATTTTGCTTGTGTCCAATTGTGAGGTCTTAAGTCCACGAACTGAAAGCAAACCTCTGTGCATGGCCTCACTGTTGGTTTTGGTTGAATTTGTTAAGGTAGTGGGACTATTTGGCTTTAGAAATAATACCATCCAAGTTCAGCAATCATACTTCATCTCTGCTTCCAAGAAAGGGATAAAGAAGAATAGAAGTATTGAAACTTCCCAGTAAATGTCTTTCCTGTACTTGATCGATGGACAAATAAAGCATGAGTTTCAGACTGCAAGGTTCAATGGGAATTACTGAAAGGAAAAGTAACTAGCGTTTCTACTAGCTACAAACATTAACACAATGAAATGAGCTTACTTACTGATGCCTACGTATCCAAAGACAGAGAAAAATGAAAATTATGAGACAAGGCACATTTAAAACTAAAGAGCTTAGTTCCATTTCATTTGCTATAAACACCAAATTAAGAAAACAAGACACAAGGCAGCATCGCAAATGAAAGATGACTGTCTTAGGACAGCTAAAGACAGGAAACATTATACTAAAATTCAGGAAAAATGTTAATAAAAGGTATTTCCCAAATAATAATTTCCTAACGTATACCAGTCCCTTGAAATCAAATATTTAACAGGAAAAAAAAAAAAAAGTATTTGTGATTATTTTTATTGAAGCATGTTATTTTCTTTAGAAACCTAAGGATATTAATTTACCCTGTAAGGATTTTTACTAGTTTATGCCTAATCAGTTCCTTAGCATGATGGATATGAGTATATCTTCGCTGTATACAAAGACATCTGAAAGAAAACATTCCAAACATGGCATCTTTTGGGGGGCAATGAAAACTATTTTTAGTCAAAGTGAACATAAATCTAAGCCTTGAAGTCCATACTGCAAATCTGTAAATTTGCACGTGTATGTTGCAGTACTATAATATAAAAAAAACCTTTACAGGTAACAACCCAGCACAACAAGGCTCGTTCCGGGCTTAGCATAAGGTATTCACCAGTACAAAACACAGGGTCATCCATTGGGATATCCAATGCCCGCAGATAATCAGCTTTATCTCACTGCCAGTATAATTAGTGGAAGGGAATAATTAACTGAAGTAGAAATGTAGTTGCATGCAAAGGAAAGGGGAATTTTATCCAGAGGGGCTCCTCATTGTGTGCGTAAGCGAACAGATGTGATCTCATGTGGTTCACAAGCAGAAGTGCTCACATCCAAAATGTGACTATATGCTACTGATGAAAATCCACTTTTTCCTCCCTTCCTCAAGCTCTGGGATTATTTCAGAAGCAGAGCCCGCACTCCCATAGCAGCAGTGACACGCTCTGTCATGCCCCCTGAATGTCCCATGAACTCAACCACAGCAGCTGCAAAATTTCAACTTGCTGAGCAAAACCAGTAACGATGGAAAACAAAGCAGAAGTTGGGCACCCCTCGACACCACCAGCAGCTTGCTCTCCCCCTGCCTCCAAACACATTATTGATGCTACGCTCCTCAGCCCTACTTGGTTTTAAAATACGAACATTGGTGAGTAAGTGTGGTGAGATGATCAACACCCCCCCAGTGTGACAGAAATATTAATTGGCTATTCTCTGCTGTAATATATATATATAATATATATAAGTATATATAAAATACTGAGAGTTAAATTGCTGTTGGGGTCCATAAACCACAGACTGACAGAAGCTTGAAGAGGAGGTATCTTTGCACTATCATTATTTATGACCACATAATAAGCAAAAGTCCTATTCATTGAACTTCCAGTGGTTTCTCTATTTTGATTGTTTCTTTATCTTTAATTTCAATACTCAAACAGTTTCAAAACCTAGAACAAAAACTCCACTTTAGCCGACAGATATTTCTTACTGGAGCAAACGAGGACCTTGGGACAGCAATTTCATCAGTTGTGTTTAGTCAACAGCTTTGGAGAACGTGGCATGCTGGCCTGGATTTGCACAGGGACCACAGGAGCCCAGTCCCGGCTCATCCTGGGAGCAATGGCTTGCTGGAGGCTCTTGCTCCAGAAAAAAACTATCTGGTTAAACCCTGCTTTTTGCCAACTTAAAACCTGTTAAAGATTCCCCTGTGCACTACAAGAAATGCCCATTAGCAGGCTAAATTGGTTTTCCTCTCCTTATAGAGTTCCTCTATTTCTTTCCTGGATGTTTGAGAACCCCAAGCTTTGGGGCAAGACCCCTTCTTGAAGAAAAGCTTTTTTGACATAGGCTGCATGAAGGGATATCCCTGGGAAGCCAATCAGGGCTTCGGTCACTAACAATTTTACTGATGTAACACAAGGAATACTCACATCGTGCTGTCGCCGAGCTCTTCGTAGAGGTTGTTGGCAGCGGTGCTTGCTGGTTTGCCTGCTGGTAAAGCCATCTGGATTCTGGCAGTCTTTGCACATTCAGCCTGTCGCCTTTGGGAAGCCACGTGGGGAAGGAGAAATACTCATTAGAAACACCCTATACCCTAACAGAAGTCGAGATCATAGAATCATTCTGGTTGGAAGGGACCTCCAGGGTCATCAAGTCCAACCTTTATCCCATCACATTCCTAACCATCAGACCATCAGACCATGGCCTCAAGTGCCTCATCAACCCGTTTGTTGAACACCCCCAGGGACAGTGCCTCCGCCACCTCCCTGGGCAGCCCATTCCAGTGCCCAACCACCCTCTCAGGAAAGAACTTCTTCCTAATCTCCAACCTAAACTTCCCCTGATGGAACTTGAGGCCATTTCCTCTCGTCCTGTCATTAGCAACTGGGGAGAAGAGACCAACACCAGCCTCACTACAACCTCCCTTTAGGTAGTTGTAGAGGGCAATAAGGTCTCCTCTCAGTCTTCTCCAGGCTAAATAACTCCAGAGATGTAAATCTTTCTAGGTTTTTCCTGCAGTTTTCAAAACATCCCTGTGTAACTTCTTCTTCAAAGAAAAGTAAAAACGTGATAATCTCAGCATGGCTTTTTCAGCTCTCCATTATTTGTTCTCTCTTGGTGAGATTGCAGAGCTCCCCCCGGACAGACACCTCCTGAGTAGCAGTGTGCCACTTGCCACAGCAGCTCTTTCCCAGGAGGTCATGTCAGGGTGAGCTTTGACACTGCTCTCATTTGGGGGTTTATCTGTTCTGGCTGCTCAAGGCGGATGGAGCAAAGAGCAAGGCTTTGGTCAAGTGCTTCATCCAAGTGCCACGAAACTGTCATTTTAAACAAAAAAAAGTCTCTCTACATGAGAGTTGGCTGGTAAAATTCTGCCTCAATTAACAGTTTTCCTGAAAAAATTATTTTCACTATGAACCAAATGTCTATTTTCTATCTGGAAAACAGAGCCCGTGGTCCCTCCTGTGTGTAATCGGGGAGTGCCACCAAGGTGCCAGGACTGAGCGACCTTGCTCTGGTTCCACGGGTGGTCAATACCTGATCCATCCCAGGGAAGCCTCTCTCTGCACTCCAGCCTGAAATGCACTTGCTTGAGGAACACCGCACACATGGCAATAGTCACTTTTTTCTCTGCAGGATGTCCTGAACCATGGTATCTTTAACGTGCACTAGCATGCAGCAATAAATACACTGAGCAGCCATGGAAGTAACTCTCAACCTTGCCATACACTGTGTTCAGTGGCAAGTCTGATTATAGGAAGTAACTCTTACTGAATGGCAAGACTGGCAGGCTGTCAGTACTCCTATACAAGCTGTTAGAAACAAAGCTGAAAAGAAGTACTTACTCTTTGAATCTGTTTTGTTATGCAAAAAAAGATAAAGAGATAAAAAGGAAGGTTAAATGAATTCTGCTTGCAGCAATTGTTCTAAACAGTGAACCTAATAGGAGTAATAAACTAAATGCTACTTAATTATTCCACACATTAAATTAAAGAATTGATGACTTTTATAAAGAATCATAATTTCCAGAGCTGAATGGTGTTTAGCTGCTCTTTGTGATACTCTTGAAACAATTCTGCAGTCGGCATAAACATGAATGACAGTGGGGAAAAACTGCTCTGGGCTTGCAGAAAGCAACTCCCTGCCACACACACACAGAAAAGAGGAAGGCATCAAAACGTGGATATACCTCACAGTATTTCTTTAACAGGTGGACTATGAGCAATGCCTTTTTATAACTGTTTTCTCAAATTGACATGTTTTAAGAATGCTATAGAAAACATTGTCAAGTGTTATTTTGGTTGCTATCTAGAAGATACCGGACTTTTGTGATTAGTAAATAATACATTATTTATAGATACCTTATGGGGTTGTACTCGACAGTGCATTTCAAAGACACTATTTAATAGAAAAGAAAAATGATAAGTTTCTGGCTTGTTTACAAGTCACAAACGTAGGCACCGAGCTGCACATGGGCAGTGCTAATTTTATAAATTAAATGAGCTTTCAGTAACAGTTCTTTTTACAAAATCTAGTAAGGTTATCTGGAAAGCACTGAAAAATGGACCTACTGCACATTGAAAGTTTTAACAGGGAGAAAATCTTAACATTTCCATTCTAATGCTGTGAGTATGACAGTTCCATTTATCCTACCATGATCTCTATACCCAGTGACAGGCTGGAGCAGCCACTTAGCCAGAATGCTACCAGGAAAAATACTGGAACTTCTTTTGAAAAGGAGGAAAAAAAGGCTGTAGTGCAAAACCAAACCATAAAGCTCAGGACAGCTTTTGGTGTTGATATTAACACTAAAATTCCTTTTACTTTCTTTGGCACTCTTTGGTGCTACATTTTTTGGGAAAGTATAGTTTATCCACATTGGTCTGCTATAAATCCAGCTCCAAGCTATACATCTAGACAATAAAAATGTGATTTTTTTTGATGAAATGAAGTTAAGCAGATTCCTTAAAGCTCTTAAAAGAGATCGATAGTCTTTTGATAATCTAACAGATGTCAAGGAAAAATAGTGCTATTCGTTTTCTTACAGGAACAGGCGATTCAGATAACAACCACCACCAACTAATCATAGGTGGAACTGGTTCAGTAGTGTTTCGCTGGAAGCAAATGAATATCCAATTTGGGGAGAAGTAAAGCAGCTTTCAGATGCACTGCCATCCCAATGGCAAAGAAGGTTGTCAGCCTCTTTCAAATTACACAGGAGTTGAACATAGCCATTTCCTGGGGAAGATGCACAGAATTATTTATATTTAGATGCTGTAAGGACTGGTAATTCTTTGGGTGCTCAGAGGATGTGCGTGGAATTAGAAATCTTTCATGAGCAGAAATAAAAGAATAAACATACAGCCTTTAAGTCCAAACGCATTGATTTTAAAGCTGAGTGGACTTGAAAAGGCTTAGTTGAAAGTACCTTGTTAGTGGTGATGATCCTTTAATTAGCCTATTAGCCCAATTACTTAAACCTCTTGAGTCTACGAGAGGTGAGTGGAAACATCAAGAAGGTTCTCTCTGGTATATGCTGCTTTAGACAGTGCTAAAATGGCACAAAATCAATTCTTCATGAAACATTTGCAATTAAGAAGCATACAGCTAGGGAAAAAATGTAACTGTGAGTATTTTAGGATTTAAACAAAAAAACGTGAATGCTCTTATTTTGCCTGAGCTGCACAATTTGATTTTTGATTAATTTATTGAAACGGCACCTTTTTCCTCCTTTTTTTTTTGGCATGGAATTCAGCTCTGAGTTGACACTTGTGCTTCAAACACCTTGCTTGTGATCCTGCGTTTTGGCACGTACCCTCAAAGAGTTACTGCACCCCAGCTTTAGAAAGTATAGCAAGATGCACACACAGTCCACATCAAACACTGCCCAGCTCTTGTGGTGAGAGGGAAATTAAAAATCTTTCCCTATGTAACCATTTCCTTGCAATGACGTGTAATTTGTAGATTTCTGCTAAGAAAGAGATGGAACATCCCAACTACAGTGTTCCCACCACCTAGACTCATAGAATCATTACGGTTGGAAGGGACCTCCAAGGTCATCAAGTCCAACCTTTATCCCATCATATCCCTAACCATTAGACCATCAGACCATTGCCTCAAGTGCCTCCTCAACCTGTTTTTTGAACACCCCCAGGGACGGTGACTCCACCACCTCCCTGGGCAGCCCATTCCAGTGCCCAACCACCCTCTCAGGAAAGAACTTCTTCCTAATCTCCAACCTAAACTTGCCCTGATGGAACTTGAGGCCATTTTCTCTTGTCCTGTCATCAGCAATTTGGGAGAAGAGACCAACACCAGCCTCACTGCAACCTCCCTTTAGGTAGCTGTAGAGGGCAATAAGGTCTCCTCTCAGTCTCCTCTTCTCCAGGCTAAATAACCCCAGTTCCCTCAGCAGGTCTCCATAAGGTTTGTTTTCCAGATCTCTCACCAGCCTCGTTGCCCTTCTCTGGACCACAGAAGGAGGAGCAGTACTTACTGCCTGTAGCTGACCATAACTATTAGAATGGCTGGCATACAGCAGAGGATGATGATGACGGCCAGAGCTAGCAAGGCACCCTCTGTGTAGCCCACAGCCTGCGCCTGCTTCTTGACATTGGCCACCACGTCTGGGGTGCGGATCTCCAGGATGCGGCCCCCTTGCCCCAGGTACGGCTGGAACTCTTTATTGATATCCAGCAGTTTGCCATCCAGGAACCTGCAATGGCACAAAAGGAAACTGTTACAGCCAAGTTCATTAACTGTGTTTGAATTACTGCACAGCTAGGTTAATAACTGTGGTCTGATAAAGCACATGCCACCTTTTTATCTGCTTTAGAGTAATAGTAATTGTAATCCCTGTAATCCCTATGTCAGTGATAACTCCAATGCACTTAGTACCAGAACAGAGTTTAAATGCTGAAAAGGAGAGGTGAGCTGAAGCTTATCCTAATTTAGAATCATAGAATCCTTATGGTTGGAAGGGACCTCCAGGGTCATCAAGTCCAACCTTTATCCCATCATATCCCTGACCATTGGACCATTAGACCATGGCCTCAAGTGCCTCATCAACCCCTTTTTTGAACACCCCCAGGGACGGTGACTCCACCACCTCCCTGGGCAGCCCATTCCAGTGCCCAACCACCCTCCCAGTAAAGAACTTCTTCCTAATCTCCAACCTAAACTTCCCCTGATGGAACCTGAGGCCATTTCCTCTCGTCCTGTCATTAGCAACTGGGGAGAAGAGACCAACACCAGCCTCACTGCAACCTCCCTTTAGGTAGTTATAGAGGGCAATAAGGTCTCCTCTTTTTCTTTTTTTGAGAAGATGCAGGCCAGTTCTTCTTTCCCACCTTTTCTGAAAAGAAAAACACTAAATGCTTATAATAAACTGTAATTTCTCTTCAGGGGTTCTCCAAACACTGCCAGATACCAGCGCAACCTTGACCAACGTTACTAATTACAGGAACAATCAGGTATCAGAAGAACACTGGCTTCACGTAGGCCCCCCAAGGCGCACTGGTAAGACAGTTGGTCCTAGGCTAACCTTGGGTATCAGCTACCCAGGAACACTCATCCTATGATAACGTCCCTCTTCCCTTTGTGCATCACACACAAGAGGAACTTGGAACAACACAGTTACCAAGCAAAGGACTGGAAGAGCCTCTGAAAAAGCAAATGCTGTGGAAGAAGTTCAGTATCTGATCTGAGAGTTGGCAGTTTAAAGACAGGCAGCCAAGTGCAAGTCCTCCTCAAAATGACTTTATTTCCCATATGATTGAAGATTATCCACTGGATGACTGATAGCAAACAGTATGTTTGTTAAAGAAATTTACTTTAGGAATTTGAAAAAACAATTTTGTTTCGGTTTTATTTGAAAAGTATATTGGCCAAGGATTTAACTTCCAAAGGAAATTAAAAACTCTTGGATCATTTTTGAAGTGAGGATTGACTGTCTCCCAAGCTGCCCAGCAGCAGGTTCCAGCTATAAAGATCAAAGTAGGAGGCATCCATTAGGATGGAGGAGGATCCTGCTGGCTCCTGGCTATTTCTGCTGGAGAAAGAAAGTCAGGTGAAAAGCACAGAGATAAAAAAGAAAGCAAAAAAACCAACAGCTAAAAGACATTCTGATAGGACTTCTGTGTATAAACTCTGGGTGTCTAAAGAAAGTCTGAAATAGCCTTTATTGCCTTAGGCTGCTCATGAGAGAGGTTACACTCCTAAAAGACCACTTCTTAAAAAGGTGCTCATTTCTCACAATCGATTTCCTCTCAAATTAATTTACTGATAAACCCTCATAGCATTGTTTGTCCCTGGTGTTTCTGGAGCTTTGGGGAGAATGCTCTCTGATCTGGATGTCACACGTGAGCTGGATCTCATCGTGTGGAGAACAGCTCAGCCCAGATGAGGAGATGGTGCTGGTTTGGGACACTAATTTCATCTTTGAAGTGAGCAGTGGCTGCTCACTACAGACCCGCACTCTCACAAAAGCAACCCAAGGCATTTTGAAGAATAATTTCCCTTTGTATTAGCACTCTCTGCTAATATCCACAACTAATTCCTTGATTTCTTCTGCAAAACATTTTCTGGGTATGTGAGAAAAAATATCCCTTTCCACAGCTTAAAGCCCCGCAACGATGGTTGGCCAGACACCAACCGAGTCCAACGGAGCTCTCATTCTTCTGCTGTGCACTAGGTGTCACTGGTGCCCGTACATGTCCTTGAGGCTGGCAGAAGCATTCAGCCAGGACAACACTACAGCTCTGCAAGACTTACACAATCTCTCCGTTAAGATTCTACTCGTGTTTCCTTGACAAACACTCCTTTAACAGGTTTGCAACTCCGCCGCGCACATTCACTCCGTGATGAAGCACAGTGTTGCACAAAAGGTTCAGGCAGGGTAAGAGTTTTATTTTTAAAGGTGGACGTTTTCCACTTAATGCATGCAGGAGAGATTTCTGGATTCAACTTTTTTTACGCTTCAATAAATCAATCCCTCTATCATGGAGAAGATAAAAAAAGGAGGTCGATCGTTTCAGTCTGCAAAATTATCTAAGTGGCCTGAAAGTTTTTTAGGATTTTATGGCAAAGGGAAGAAATAACAAAGCACAGCTACTATTCAAACCCACTTTTTATTTTTTTTTTGGTGCAAACAGAAGGATTCCTGCTTAATAAAAACGTCAGGTAACAGTCATAACAGCCTTAAGAAAAAGTATGAATCTCTCGTTGCATATCAGTCTTACAAAGCACAGGATAGGGAAAAATCAGCATATCCTGAGAGACACGTGGGTTTTCCCCAGCTGGCAATGAGGAACACAGCACGGCCATTATGTCCATGACTTCTAAATCATGTCTTTGTTTTCCAGCCAAACATTCTGCTTGAATGCAAACACGTGGGATTGGGCTACTCATCTGGCACTTCTGGATGTGGGGCAGCCAGGCAGCGAGTGTGGCACAGCCCATGCATGCACTGTCGTGTGTGTGAGCATTAACCCAGTACAGCCAGAGCACACTGTGACTCCTTCCTTCTCTTCATTTCATGGTTGACTGTTGGACATGACTGGACACACTGGAGCGACGTTTCCCAGAGGTGATAATGGGAGCCTCACACATCAGCTTTGGTTTAGTGGGGTTTGCTTCTTGCAGGAATGCAGCTCTGTAGCTGGTGACTTTGCTCAGGTGATGACAGGCACTGGCTTGACCGTCCTTTCCTCCCAGCTCCAGCTGAGCACCCCTGGGACCCCACTGCTGCTCTGACTTGTGCCCAGCTGCAAACACCAACTGGGATGTGGCACCACTGGTATCTGTATCTCAGTAGCCAAGGGAACAGATCGCTTTGCTCCACTCCATCCTCAACTTACCCTCACTTCCTTAATAGATCTTTGCAGATAATTGTTTTCAAACAGTGACAGCTTTAACATAAACTCCGTTGAAGTCCTCCACTATTATCTTAAAAGCAGAAGCCAGCAGCGTGTTCTCCAACAGCCCATTTAAGAAAAGCCACAGGTATCTCCCAGTCCACAGTAGTTTTGTGAGTTGTGTTAAAGTCACTGCTGGCAGAATCCATGCGCCCCATCGGTGCTGTTGGTACAGTTCTCTCTTCCATGTACATCAGGAAATTTTTGAACACTAGGCCAATATTGTGGCTAAATTTACATTCCTTATTGCTAATTAAGCTTTAAAAGCAGGGGGCTCCGTGTCTTTCAGACCTTCTAACCCTTCTCTCAGCATATCCAGCTTGTTAGATGATCCTTTCTCTCACTGCTCTCTTTTCTGCCAGGATCTGGAGCAGACTCCTGGCTGCCAGAAGGATGGTTGTGACTCTTGGCAATCTCTTCCCATTGAGGCAACAACCACTGCTACTGCGCGTCCTGCGACTGGGGCAGGAAGAACACTGAGCCATCCCTGGAAAGATCAGCACTCCAGGAAAGATGGGCACAGAAGGAATTTCTTTTTAAATCTGGGCAAGCACCTGAGCTGAGCGAAATCTCCAGAGGTTCACCCACGTGCCAGTGAAGACTTGTTAACATCGGATGTCAAGCTACAAAACTCTCACTTTATTTCTCTCCTGCCTTTAGTAAGCTGACACTTACTCACCTCTGCCCTAAAGCCAGGAATGTATTCCCCAGGATTTTGCTGATTTAAATATTTAAACGCTTTTGAAGAGAGAGAAGAGAAAAAAAGAAAGTGAAGCAGAGTATGCAGCACATGGAGCATTCTAATGAGGTTGCTTCTGAGCTGACACCCCATACGTTTTCAGACCAGGCAAATGAATAACTGACCTTCCCTTCACATTTGAAAATCTGCTTTTTAACCTATTTTAACTCTATTCTGTTCTGTGTATTTCACTGGACACACAAATATCCCTAAAAAGACTATGTTTTCCAAGGGCACCAAAATGAAGATACTCTGCACGAATACTAGCTCACGTCCACATACTACTGATAGTAGATTTGCAGAGAGCTTTCCAAAGCGAGGAGTAAAAGGGTGGTGGGATTTTCAACTGTCATCAAAGTCCTATAAACTTTTTGAACCTGGAAAGCACCAGATAATGTCCTTCTGACCTTGAGCCTTTGTAAAGGGATCCCACTTTGGCCATACTCTAAGCTGGCTACGACTGGAAGGAAACACAAACGTCTATGAATTTACAAACTGCAAAAGTGGGAAAGTAACAATAAAGAGGGATCAGCAGATAGTCTGGGTGTAAGGCAGTAAGATACCTTTTAATGAGACTAGTTTTGGGAGTGGGTTAGGGTACAACACTCACTCTTACAGGAGCACTGCAAGCAGATTTACTGGCACTTTTCCTTAGAGGGAAAGGAAAACAGTTATCTATTGGGGGTTGCTGCTGGCTTCCCGCCAGGCTTCCTTAATTTCCACTTCCACTCTTGAGTGAAATTAGGAATAAAATCACCCAGATGCCATTCTGGGAATGATCAATGGCTCTGGCAGTGGACAAGTGAACACAAACTCCCAGTGCACCACCGAGACCTAAAAAGACAGTCTGACCATGGGCATACCTACAAACAAAGAATGGGCCCCAGAGGGATGGAGGTTGTGTTGCTACTGTTCTGGAAGCTGCTCCTGCTAAACTGCATCTGATCTTTATATTCCTAATTCAGAAAGTGATGCTGGAAGACTGGAGAGGGTTCAGAAAAAACTGTAAGTGACTAAAAGACTTAAAACATAGCCCAGAGTGCAGAGGTCAAGGAACTTTTCAAGAAAAAAATTTAAGAGGATGATGTGATTGTAACCCTAGACCTTGGTGGGAACCAGAAATTAAAAGCATCAATCAATCTAGCATCCAAAGTCACAATAAAACTCCATGATTGAATCTAGATAAATTAAAAAAAAAAAAAAAACAAGGAAAAAAGGCCTAATTTTTGACAGTAAAAATAATTACTCTGCAATAACAACACAAAGGTTACAGTTGATTGGATTTTCTTGAGCACTGGCTTTGCTGAAAGACATGCTCAAAGCAGGATTAATTTTGAGAGTTCCTATGGTCTTCATTACACCAGGCCAGACTGATCACAGTGATCTTTTCAAACCTATAAACTCTAAATATACGCAGAGCTTTAGTGTGCTATAATTCATCTGTACTAAATTAAGAGCTGGGGAGAACAAGCCCTTTTTCAACCACAGTCCACCGAGATGGCTCACAGCCTTTTGCTTTTTTAGGCTGCTGACTGACGTGCTGCTTTATACCCTCATTGAACAGTCTGGTCTAGTTTTCACCGAGATAAAAAGCCAACACAAAGGTGAAACACATGCAAAAAAACCCAGAAAGATAGCGGCTGCTTTAGAAGAAGAAACTGATTTGCATTTTCATTGTTTTGCAGAATGCTGAAACACAAAAATACAATTTCTAACAAAATGATTCTACAGCCACATTGATACATCGGCAGCTGAATGGGTTGAATACCAATTTTGTCTCCGAATCTACTTGCTGCAAGTGATGACTCAGAAAAACCATGCAAAGAGATTACCTTAATTTCACTTCCTTGTCCATGTCCTCCCTGGCTTTTCTTCTTATGCAGGCAGAGAGCAGTGTCACCGCTGGCCCCAAAGCAGCAGCGTGCCAGAGCCATCTCCCAGTGGAGCTCCATGAACGTGCACAACCCCAGGCAGAGCTGGCACCCCACCAACTCACTCTGCTGCCGTGACCAGAGCTGGCACCCACCAACCCACTCTGCTGCCGTGGCCAGAGCTGGCCCACTGGCTGGCAACGTGCCTAGAGTATCATCAGTCAATAAAAAGCCATCTCTCATGTTTTACGTGTCACTGGAACTTCACTACTAATTTGGAAGTTGATTGAAAAGGCAAATCAACATCAAATTATGAACGTCAGTGGCCTATCTACTGATGGTGCCCATCTCCTCATGCAGCTGGTGGGATGGGCCCATGCAGATCTGCCTGCTCACTGAGTACCTGTGAGCACTACTGATTTCCTACAGGTAGATGTACATCTGGGTCATGCTGTCATGTCTATGATTCAGACTAGGTGCACACCACCTCTCTTCCTTCCCCTTCTTCTTCTCCTTTGGTTTCCACAAAAAGAAGAAAAGAGATCTGCTCTGAATGGAAAGCGCAGGAAGCCTGAAGGCCAACAACTGGAGCACCAAAGACCTTGCTTGGAGATCAAAGAAAAGTTTTTATACATAGAAAGCAAGTTCCTTCAGAGAAATTTAAAAAAAAGGATCCTTCCTGGAGCGGACTAAATGTATCGCAAGCTCCCATGGCAACAATGTCTAAATGATCCAATACTGGGGCTATTAAGCTCAAGGGAATGGATTGAACCCAGTAAAGTTGTGAAGTCCCAAGCTGCACATAGGACAGGTGTAGGTGCACACACCAACTGCTTCAAAACAGTCCACAGAACTATAGGAAAAGCAAAAAATAAGATACTTACTTAAAAAGTTCATTCCTCATTATAGCTCTGTTTGTCTGTGGGTCGATTGCGTAGACCATGAGGTCAGACTTGGTGTAATCCTCTTCAGAGAACCCATCCCCAAACCTCCTCGCACCGATGGATTCCACCACGACCTTCGCACCGGGAATCTGATCTTGGACGTAGCGTTCCAAAATCCTAAACACAAGATGGAGCCAGAAAGCTGCAGTGATTTATCTGTGCTGAGCAAGATTGACAACAGCCCAAATGAGATACTAACAGACAAAAACCACAGGCTTAGAAGGATGGTCACCTTCAGAGCTCTTTTAAAAATTCTCTGCTCCAATAGAACCTCTTAAATGCTGAACTCTTGGGAAAAGCTTAGCAGTGTTTGGAGAGGTCAACAGAAGTAGTGTCCTTAAGTTTAGGTCTTTGTATTTATGGCATCAGTTGAGTTTTAAATGGCTCATGGAAAACATAATCTATATTTCACAAAAAAACCCCTCCTTTCATTCTTTAATAAGCTATATGATTTCAGAACTCTTCCATTCCAGACTTACACAGGGTGCATAAAATAAATTTTCACCCACAGAAACAACTACTTCAGCCATTTCTGGTGAGATATTTCATCTGGCCCTCCAATACACAACAGAACACCTCCAAAAGGCATGAGCAAGCTTTACAGCCATAAGAAAGCTGGAATATCGAGCCAACACTTTTACCACAGGAAAGAAATAAAATAAACTGCAGAAGGAAGATAGGTTGATAGCGTCCAGCAGCAACTATGCCTGAGATAATAAGGGCATAACAACAATAAACCAAACCAAATCTGTCCTTTTTCCACAGAGAAGGCTTCATCACGAGCTGCCAGAGCACAGAATGGCACACTCTGTGGACATACCTCTGAATCACAATTTGTCAATACATGAGATAAATGCAATTGTGGGGAATTGAAATTTATTAGAGTGGATGACATTTCATGGCCATTTTATTAATTCTTGTCACGTGATCAATCTTCTTTATTACTGAATATTTTGTCCATTTTTTTTTGGACAACTGTCTGTCCGGAAACATCTTACATGCACTTTTGGAAGCCTTTGTTGTAAACTCAAAATTCAGTATTTTTCTAGATTTTCATGCAGAACTGTTTATGGGAGAAGCCCTAACATGTGATGTTATTCCTAAAATATTCAAAAAAGTTAAAGGAATAATGGCTGTTTGCAGAATGTCCCTCCAAGGAAACAAACAATACCTATGCCAGGTTGAAATGCCTTCAGTGTGCCTGCAGAAGCACCAAACCCACGGGGAAAGGACCACACTGAGCACTTGAATAGGTTCTGCACAGACAGAAAGTACACTTGTACCTCAGATATGGAGAGTTCTAAGCATAAGTCACTACTGCTCTAACAAACTGTTTTAGAAAGGATATCTTAATAAAGTTTTTTTTAAATATATTCTTTTTCTTTCTCCTTGTCTGGTCCACCAGTCTGGTGAGGCCCATGAAATTTGCTGATTTCTCATAGCTGACTGCTTCTCCATGCTGCTCTCTCTGCTGCACTGTGCATCCAATGACAAACGGAGGTTTAGATGTGTTACAACTCAGCTGGGTGACCCTCAAATTCTCTATGCAACAGGGAGAACTGGTACTGCCATCAAGAGGGTGGGACCTCAACTCTGGCACGAATGGATGGAGCCAGAAGGAAAATGTAAAGCTGCTTAGACAGTGCCATCAGAAGAGCTTTAACAATGGTTGTTGGGTAAGGACAGAATATATCTCGGAGAAAATGGGAAAAGCATCTTTGCACAAAGGCTTCCTAAGGCATGAAGAGGTTTCCAAACTGAGAATGAGAAGGGTTCAGTTAAAGCCCACAGAGATTTTTTATAAACGAAGGCTTAAAAACAAGCATCATCCATACTGGATGCAGGGGTAGAAAAAGGATGGAGGAATAAACAAGAGAGCCTGGAACGCAAAACACTCCATCAGAACTGTGAGTTACAGGAAAACACAAGATTTTCTGGGCTAATTTATGTGATTGGAATATCAAAACAAAAAGCAATAGCTGGGTTAGGAGACAAAAGCAAGGGAATGAGAGGGAACATGCTGCCTGGTATATCAAGGATGCACTAGGGTGCAGAGGAAGACAAATCTCATAAAAAAAGACATCAATGATGTTAAGAAGTCTCTTGGTGTTTTAAACAAAATCTTTTGCAGTTGCTGAGGTTACATTTTGCTGTTGTTTTTCCCTGACACAAGATTTCCAAAGTACAATAATGCTGTCAAAGCAGTAACACCACCGCATCATTTTTCAAGACCGCTGCTTCACATTTATCCAGCCGGCTTCTCCGCTCTCTGTGTGAGAGTTTAGCATGTCCTTAAAAGAGAAGCTTTTCTATAAGATTTTGAAAAATCCAAGTCTGTCAGACCCAGGTCCTAGACCAGCAGTGAATATATACTCTTAGTGCAGAGCCGTTCTTGTAGGGAAAATAAAAGTAGTACATTGTCTGACACAGTGCTAGTTGGCTGACATTCTCTAAACAAGCACTCCTGTTATTTGCAGATATGGTAAACTCTGCTCATCTCTGCTTCTGGCTCACTTGTAACTGGCAGTGAAGGTGATAACCTCTCACAGGCTCCTCGGTGACAATAATTCTCCCAGCTGAAACTTGACAGAACAAATCTGGGATACGCAGATAACTATAAAAAAACCTCCAAAAATTATGTGAATGTGGCCATCTTTAGAATGGCGTTTTGCACAAGGATTCAGATAGACCAAGTAAAAGATTTACCTCCCTAATTAGTATACAACCATCTTCTATTGCTGCAGAGGGGGGGATACTTTTGTTTCCTTACACAGAACTACTATTTCACCATAGACAGAAATGCCCTGAAACATTGGAAGGTTATAACCTAAGGTCACTTTTAGCAGAAATGGACCCAATGTTCCCTCTTCTCAGAAATTCCTAGCATGGCTTCAGCTGGAATTCATTACCTTTGAGAGTATCTTTGCCTACAACAGGATTAAAATCAAAGAACAAACAGCATGCTACATTCTGACTGTGAGAAATAGGTACACTGCAGCTGTTGGGTTTTAACTGACGTTGCGAGAAACACCACAGAGTACAGCAGAATGGCAGCAATACTTCATCTGAAACACACAGATTGCATGTTTAGGTTGAAATAAATGCACTGAAGACTACAAGTAGCAATTAAAGAATGCACTGAAAAACAGGGCAGCTCCCTGTACAGTTATTTAAAAAGTCATTCAGCGGAACTTGTGATGCTGAAAAGACTGCAATGTTTTAAAGCCCTCCTGGAAGTGGCCACCCACTTTACTGTAAGTAACAACAGCATCTGTGATTCTACTGTATTTATCAGCAAAAGTTAGCTTAAAATTACTCTGTGGCTTGTTAATGCAATGAGGGTAATTACCACCCTCCCAACAGTGGTGTAGTGAGCGGTAGAACCAGCAGCTTAACAGGGAACGATACTTTCCTACTGCTCTAACTCCATTTAGCTCTGCAGACACCATGCAAGGAACAGCAAAGCCTCCCAATGCATCTTCAGTACCATGGCTTTCCCAGTTCCCCTCAGTGACACCAGTGAAATACAAGGAAGGCCCAGAGGATTTTCACTCTCATGGAGGACGTACCGTGGTCCTAAATACTCTGAAAACACGGGAGGTTATTTTTTTCATCTTTAGATGCAAAAGAAATTAAAATGCAAAAAAATACAGGTATGTTGGTTTGCTGAGCTGTCCCCTGGTGTCCTCCTGCTTCCCAGAACAGTTCTGAAAGCAGCAGACCAAACCCCAAAGTCTGGGATCCAGCACCACATCCCTGGGACACGCTCAGCACTATGTCCGTGAGCTGACGTGTGCGCCTGAGGCATCGTGTCCTGTGCCAGGGCTGAGGGTGCTGCACCCAAGCCGGGCAGGGAAGCCCCTGCTGAGCACAGCACTGAATTAAGGGGTGCACCCTGGCACAGCAGCAATGTGCTGTTTGCTCCCCTCGGCTGCACAGATCCAGCACACCAGATGTGTGCCCAAGCATGGCAGAGATCCTGCTACTGGGAAAGATGCAAAGGACCGCTTGGAAGCTTCTTTAGAAACTAATGTGGAAGTCATAGAGTCACAGAATCCCAGACTGGTTTGGGTTGGGAGGGACCTTAAAGATCATCCAGGCCCAACCCCCTGCCATGGGCAGGGACACCTCCCACCACACCAGGTTGGCTCCAAGTCCCATCCAACCTGGCCTTCAACACTGCCAGCGAGGGGCAGCCACAGCTTCTCTGGGCACCCTGGGCCAGGCTCTCACCACCCTCACACCAAACAATTTCTCCCTCCCATCCCATCTCCATCTCCCCTCTGGCAGTTGGAACCCGTTCTCCCTCGTCCCATCACTCCCTGCCCTTGGCACCAGTCCCTCTCCAGCTTTCCTGGAGCCCCTTCAGGTACTGGAAGGTGCTCCAAGGTCTCCCCAGAGCCTTCTCTTCTCCGTATGAGTATCCAAGTCCATATGAGTCAGTTAATTCACCTCAAAATACGAGATATGGAATCAGCCACACAAGAGCCCAGCAGCAATGGCAACTCAAGTAGACTAATGGTCATTGTGTAAGACTTGGTAAGTCAGCAGCACAGTTTAATGACTCTCCATTGTCCCTGGTGGAGAAGATGCACGACATGGCCCGAAAGGGCACTGCAACGTTCCAGCAGTTTTATGCCCTCGA
Source organism: Aegotheles bennettii (assembly GCA_013398125.1). NCBI lineage: Eukaryota > Metazoa > Chordata > Aves > Caprimulgiformes > Aegothelidae > Aegotheles > Aegotheles bennettii. Next base: position 103,979 of record VZRW01008240.1, on the reverse strand, counting down.
GCTGAATTGCTAAATTGCATGTATATCCTCTGAATCAGCACACAAAGCAAAGAAACAATTCCATTTGCAGAACATTTTAGACCTTCACCACTACCTGAATGTAATTGCTGCACAATATTCTTAGCAGAATATTCTACAGGAAACAAAATAATTCAGTTCTCTAATAATTTCATAGCCTGCTCTGTCTCTGTAGCAAGTAAAAATATTTTAAGAAATATAGAAAAAAGAAAAAAAAAGAATCCATTCTTTATTTCAGGACTTTCAGAGCTACAAGTGTTGTAGATTAGGTATGTTCTGGCTCCTCCGTGCAAGGTTCTAGCTCCCCAAAATAACTTAGTGATAACAATAAATTCATATTCCGGGTATTTGTAAACAAATTTGGCAACAAGGCACAGATGAGAGCACTCAGCTCTGCCAGTACACATCACTACAGCCTTTTCAAGTGTGTCACTTAACCCCAGCACACTCTTTCAATTTTGCTCAACTTCAGCCAAATTCCGGCTGCGCTGAGTTTTTGCAAGGTCAATAAGTGACAACTGCTGGATTTTCAAGTGTAGGAATAGTAAGGACTGACTCCAGCCCCTCCCGTGCGGTTCATGGGAGCTCTGGGGCTATGGTGCACCCTGGCCCCAGTTGCCTGCTCCCAGGTGCCTTATTACAAGACATATACTACACACAGGGAAGGCGATGCTACTTCTGTGAGCTCTGGAGAGGCACCGAGCTGCTCTGGAGCTGCCAACACAACTCAAGAAACCCTCACTAGTCAGCTCAGTCAGCCTGCTTTGTCAAACCGAGAATAAACCAGCCAGAGCTGGGCTTTACTTCAGGTCTAAGACTACTCCTTCTTTGTAAAACAGCATTCAAAACCCGCCTGGATGCATTCCTGTGTGATGGACTCTAGGTGACCCTGCTCTGGCAGGGGGGTTGGACTGGATGAGCTTTCGAGGTCCCTTCCAACCCCTAGGATTCTGTGATTCTGTGCTTCTGTGATTCAACAAAGATTATTTCTGCTTTTGTTATCACACAGAAGGCATGTGTCCAGCAGGAAGGAACACCACTGAGCCAGTTCACTCTGCATAGAATAACACCTAAATTATTTAGACAACAACCCAATGCCTTCATGATTCTGTGCCCCAATACTACAGAAGCATATTGGGTTGCACACCATGAAGGAAATTTGCTTTCTTGCATATTGCTAAAATTTCCTTTCTTTATGTGCTCACCACGTCTAATCCTGTCCTCCCAGAAAACCTACATGCACCCCAGCTTTTGATTTCAGTATCATTTTTCCCAGCCACAGAAGGAACCTCACACTGCTTTCACCTGAAGAGTAATAGGCAGAGACATCTTGACTTTGACCCAGAAGATGCATTTCCAGACTTGGATGATCTTGAAGGTCTCTTCCAACCTCAATGATTCTGTGATCTCAGCACAGAAGGGTTTTTACTGCCATAGTAAGCAATTTCAGCATAAAGCAGAAGTTTACAGCTTTATCTGAGAAGCCGTGCACCACATTATAGAAAATCCATTACCAGAGCAACACTCGGTGTTACTGGGGGGAGGGAGGAGGGAGAGATTGCTGGACCAGTGCTTCCCAGCAGGCAGAGGAGTGGAAAAGATGAAGTTGAGTAAGCTTTGGGCTCTATTACCTAACTTAATAAAGGTAGTGCTGCGTTATTAATCATCCTGATTCCAGCACAGGGAGGCTGAGGGCAGCTAAGAAATGGAAGGGGCTCAGTTAAACACTGCACAACGCGAGAGCTGCAGGACATGCCTTCTTCAAGCAAAGCCAGACCTAGGGGGGGTATGAAATATGATGCAGCCAGAAGAAAGATAAAGACAGATAAAGAACATCTGCACTTGAATTCCACTCCCACAGACCACAGAAACTTATTGATGTGGAAAAACAAGATCTCAGTGTTTAAATATTTATACTGATTACGTAATTTATTATTAAATAGATCAAGTTGTATCTATGCCCGTTTATTAGCAGTATGAGGTGATTCCATCAGATCCTCTCTTCCAATGAAAGATTCCTACACCATTGCTAGGAGATTTTCTTCATACAGACAGAAAAGAAACTGTTCTTTCCAGGCTCACTTTTCACTACAGGAGGAAAGAAGAACACGGGAAACCCCCGTATGATTTTTTGAAAGTGAGATGATCATCCTCATACCACTCTTTAAGAACTCCAGAGTCCACCAAGTGCAGCTAAACATTTTCTTTACCCACTTGATGGGCTCAAAAAACACACACAGAATGCCAAAAAATGAAAATGATGCCCAGGTGGTTTTGGCTAGCTCTAGTTCAAGAAAAAAGAGAGTTCCCTAAACAACGATCTCAATTTTGTAGGGTTTGTAGGCTGTAGGGCAAACCCAGCCTTTTCAAGAGGAACGTTTATTGAGTATTTCATCAAAGCACTCATTTTCAGATAGCCCATTATTCCATTTCAGAGAAAATGAACTGCCATCTACAGAAGTGTGCACAGAGGAATATAATTCCCAAGACATTCCTATTACCTGTGGGATGACAGAAACACAGGTCTCTTTTCATAATGTGCATACCTGATTTTAGCTAGAGATTTAAGTTGCAGTCAGATGAAAACCACAGAAGTAAATGCTCCGAGCATGAAGCTTTTTTATTCTAGTGGAAATGCTGTCCCTTGCCCCACGGGTGAGCACTCACCAACATTGCCATATTTAAAGCACACCGTGTCGGCTGCCATCGCCCTGTTTGCTGAAGGAGTGGAACACGCACTGAATTTTCTACTAAGCCTCACTGCATTTTCTCTGTCATCTCCTGCAGCAGACATGAACGGACCTATCTGAAGAGCCATAATTAAAGTGGTGAGAGAAATGGCAAATCTGACATTGCTGTGCAGTCCGGGGGATATGAACAGCTTGTTGATGCAATTCAAGACTGCGAAGGATCACGGCACTATCCGAAACGCCAGCTGAAGACATGTCCATTGCATCCCTCAAAAAGTCCAAACTCTGAAGGCAAATAGATAGTGATGTCTTAAACCTTTTCCTCTATATTACACTTCTTTTATTGCGACCATTAACCAGCACACACCTCGGGGCTATGCTGAGTAAGCCTTTCTGGTGCAGAACAACTGAATTTTGTATTTCTTAATACCTTGTATCTGCTCTCTAGTGAAAATTACAGGCAGCTGGGGAGAATCTGTTGCAACTTGTTGTCCAAAGTTGTTTAAAATCACTGTTTATCTTATTGTGAAAAATCACTATAATTTCAAAACTGACACAACTCCCCACTTCCCTGACATCCCCCATCACCAAGTATTGCAGCTGGTGCTTAAATGTTATATTTTCAGAGATTAATATTTACTATTACTCCAGTGCCAAAACAAGAGGAGAAAAAGCAGAATAACCTCTGTAGTGACTGATTTAGTTAATGATATAGTCTCTTTATTTTTAATGAATTATACAAAGTGTTCTAATTTTATAAATCAGTGCATTATTTGAAATGGCTCAGACACCTCTTTAGACAAAAGTACTTCAGCCTGAGGAGGTCTCCAAATCATTTGGTTTCCCAGTGCCTGTGGTTCTATCTTCAGTTTGGCACACGAAAAATAACCAATTCCTATTGTTTTATGTTTAGGTCCTGCATGAATTATTAAAGCCTTTATAAAAACAGGGAGAGAGCAATCTTTTAAACTTTAGGAAGAAAATCCACATAAGTTGAAGACAGGAATGATATAAATGCATTTCCATGTGAAACAGCCAAGTGCACAGATGCAAAATCCTTTCTGAGTTTTTTGCTTTCTGCAAATATTTTCAGTAAAGAATGCAACAACTTTAAAATAAGCTAATGGAATCTCTTCTGGCAAAGGTTGGCCTTCAAAGCTTACCCTTAGAAGTGGAATTCTTACGCTACACTCACTTGCCGCCCTCGCGGTGCTCGTGAAGGTAAAGACTTCCCAAGCTTATGTTGAGAACTCCAAACCTGACCGTGTTATTTTTATTTTTGTACTCAGTCAAAAGCTTCATTCAGCGTGAAATATTTACGCCTCCGTGCACAAGGGCCAGAACAGCATGAAACAAGTTTTAAAAGACTCCAACCTGGCAGAAAAGAGTGTTTTGGAGCACGGAGACTGCAGAATATGGCTCTGGGCCATTTTCCAAGACTGTGGCAGGATATGCCAGCTATTCCTCTGGGCCCCGGAGGAGAGGACTGAGGGTATAGTTACGGCACAATTTATTGTTGAGGCAGTGAACACTGCTGAGACCTGCTGGGAGCTGGAAATGAGCTGCTCCAGCGTTTGCAAAGGGAGGTTTCTGCAGGGCTAGTGAGAGGGTGAGGCGCTATCTGCTCTTGCCATTTTGCCATGCTACCCATTGCAGCATCCATGCCCTCAGCCCCACAACATGTGTGCCATGCAGCTGACACTCCTCCTTCAAGCCAGGCTTGTCCCACCCTGTTTTCAAACCATCTTCTGTATTTTGCTGCTGGCTCCTTTGGCTCCAGGAAAATCCAAAACCAGGAGGATCTCAAAGACAGCCTAAATCCAATTTAGCGTGAAATCTATGCTATGTCATGTATAAACCCATGGTACAGAACATGTGCTCATCTTCCCCACTCAAGAAAAGAGAAGCCCAGGGGAGCTGCAAATTACTGCAAAGGTGAACTGAAGGCTTAACAAAGCAGAAGCAAACTTTTCCTATTACTGTCACTAAAAGATGCATCGTTCTTTGTGTCTCCAGTTAACAGCACCACCTGACACTTTTGGAAAACTAGATCTGAAGTGGTAAGCAAAGAGACTGCTTCATCACCCTTAGCTCTAGGACATGGAGTCCCTCTGAATACAGACTATTGGCCAAACAACTTCAAATTAGTGTTTCTGATGTCAGAATCTATCAGAGCTCACGTATACCTGGCTCAAAACAGAAAGAAAAGGGGAGCATGTCCTAAATCTTCAGAAGCAAATCAGTCAATATTTCTTCCTAGCCCAATAAAGACACGAGCCATTTAGAGACAACACACTTCTTTTTCAGTGAGTGGTTGTATCATCAACCCTACCGTATTTCAATTTCTGTGGAGAAGTAGAGGGATGAGGACAGTCAGGACAGAACAGACCTGCTGAAATCTGAGAAATGCCATTCATCACTGGTTAAAGTGACAGAGTACACAGATTGCTTTTAAACTATTCCCTTTAGTAGTTTATTTCCCATATTTTCTAATTCACAGTTACATACCCAATGACACAAAGCACAGAAAACTGTCCTTATCTTACAAAAAGATGACAAAAGTGAAAACCTGACTCCTGATGATGATGATGTGGTGTATCAGAGCTATGAAAACATATTTTACCAAAAGGATTTTACCTGCCTTCCAGCATGATAAAATACTTTGCTTTTATTGCAAAGCATTAATGTTTCCAATTACCCATTTCCCCATCACAACATTTTATACCTGCTAGGCCTGAATAATGACACCCTGTTACCAATTTTTTTGCAATTAAGATTTTATGTAACGATGTTAGTGGTATCAATTGTACCGGTATAAATTTTCTAAATTCTGCTTTCCCTTACAGCTACATCACCCAAATAACATTGTAGCGAAGCAATACAGCTCACTGAGACACCTTTTGGAGATGTGCTTCATTCATTTTACATCCCGGATTTCAACAGATGCAGGTTCTCTGCCCACGTCTGGAGGCTCCACTGTGGTCTGTATCACAGGGGCTAGCTCTGAACCTAGTTTCAGCCTGCAAAATGGGCAAATGTGCAAGCAAAGATGTGCTGTACCTCTGCCTCCTCCAGAGCAGGGGGAAAATGTATGTGGGGGGGCAGTGCTGTCACTCAGATGCTCCCCATCAAAACACCCACTCACTCATTTTCAAGTCTTTTGGCAAAAAAAGAAAGTTCATGGCATGAAGGGAGCACCTTGCTGAATCTAAACACAAAACCAGTGAAATGTCTGATATTTGTAGAGTAAATAAATTTATTACCCTATGAGTTGTTCTTTGTTTTGTTCCACAAGGGTGGGAGGAACATTAGAGACGATGACTTGCATATCCAACTGATTGACCACAGAGACCTGGAAACAAAAGAGTGAAATTCAATTGGCACTCCCATGCATAACATCCTCCCCGGCCAAAAAGAACAGAATAATTACTTTCCTGCCTTCACAGCCATGCCCTAATGTACGGATTTCTCATTTTAATTCCAAATAAGAGAGCTGGGAAATCTTGCTTTGCTTGGCAGCCAAAACCAATAAACAGCAGGCAAAGATTTAACTAGAACTGTAACTGCAGGACTGCATCAGAATTACAGATTTTTAAGGGAGGGGCTAAGAAACTTGTTCTTCACTGTTTAGACTTTACTTACAGAACCACGGATGCCATATTCAGAATCCCTTATGAGCATGTCAGTATTTCTGATGACTTGACAGGAAAATCCAACCTTGGAAATACGCAGTTTGCACCGACGTAAATGCAAATACCAGATTAATTCAATGGAAATGAATCTATTTTGAACTCACTAGTGTAAATTATTTTAATCTCCATTTTTTTTTAATTTCTCCCTCTCTGTGGCATAAAACTATGCCTAACCAAATCTCTCACACTGGCATTTTCTACTACAAAAGCAATGTAACTGCTCTTCCTCAGGCCCAGGTTGGCTGCTCAGTGTGCAGAAGGGACGACACGCATGCAGCGAGTTCCGCAGATTTGGCAAACTCTGCTTCACATCTGATCTAGTCTCCTCAAGCTATTTTTATCCCAAGAAAAGGCTGCCTTCCAGCGAAATGATCGCACGCTTTTTCCTCCCTTTTAAATATTTTTGCATTTTGTAATAGCTCTCTCATCCTCCCCTTGCATTGTGAAAGGAACGGTTACTTCCCACACTGCTGGAGAAAATAAAATGTTTCTTAAAACTTGGCTCATATCCCTATAGGCATGACAGCAAACATTATACTCCAAACCTATCCTCCCTATAGAGGACTCTCGAGGTAAATTCAGAAAAGTAGGACAATGTTAAACCTGATAAATTTAAAGATCAGAGTTAGCCAATTCAATTCCAAACGAAAAAAAAAAACCAAAATCCAACTCGTGATTTTCAAAAGAGAACTCTGAGCCCTGTAAGCACTTCAGCAGACGAGCCATAATATACTTCCACATCAAACACTGATTCACCAGCTTTGAAGCTTAATTCAACTTTAAATATTTAAATGCTCTTGAAATGTCATCAGATGCACTGATCAGCACGTACAGACTTCTGTGTAAGAAAAACAGAATTATAATGAACTCAGAGTAAATTTTAGACTAAGACCGTTGAAAGGAACTCTGGAGCAATGAGCAGTTTAATGGAATTAACTACATTAGCCAACTCAAGCAACCATGGGGCACCTATGCACCGAGTCCTGCATAAATGCAACACTTTGAAAAGGCAATAGTTCTTTTGATCTTCAAGGAAACACAATTATGACTACGTGTTCATACACAAAAATATGAATAAACACTCATTCATGACAAGATATAGGAAAACAAGGGTGCTGAACAAAAATCAAGAAAAAGTTAAGGTTTCCAGAGTAACATTGACTTGCTTGCTATCCACATTGGTAAAGGCTTTCATTTTTCAATTATTAAAAATAGCATTAAGTTGAGGAACTAAGTCCAGTTTAACTGCATTTGTAAGAAAAGCTGTGGGGAGAAACTGTTCCCTTTTGCTTGAGGAGAGGTGGAAACATGCTGGGAGCAGAGGTGGAAAGTGTGGGAAAGCAAAGGCTATTCCTGAGGCACCACTACCACTGCTCTCTGGAAGCTTTTTGGGGCACAGTTACCAGGTACCATCCGACCCACTGTTCCTTAGAAAGCTTTTGCTACTTCTGGTCTACTGAGCATAACCACAGCCAGGTCCTGCGATGCTAAAGAGCAGGCACCAGCCTAACTGGAAGTCAGCATGTTCAGATGCTTCATGTCCATGAGCATCTGAAGAACACATTGTTGGGAACTAGGAAAGCTCCAGGTTAAATAAGTAGCACAACAAACTGGAAGTTTGCAGCAGAGGCAGGGAAAACATATAATTGTTGAAAACCACAAGCCCATAAGCAATAACCCTTTGACCCCAGGCTTTATTTACTAGGCACTTCCCAATTTTCAAACCAAGCAAGGCAGAGCCCACAAACAGCCCTGATCATTATATGGTAGAGATGGATTCCTGGGAGTAGCTAATGTTGAGATCCGAATGAGGAGGGGGCTGTGGGACCCCCAAACCCCCAACAAACGTTTGATTAAAGATGATATCAGTGAATATTCACTTTTAAGTGCTTACTTGAAGCAAACTTATTTTTAAATGTAATTTCTTATTCCTTTCTTTCGTCTCACAGAGGCTGGAAAGGGAAATTCCAACACATGGAACCAAACTGCAGATCCACAGATGTCTAACTTGAGCCATCCTGCCAGTCCTAGCCAGCAGGAACAGACTGGTATCCTTCACATGGGCTGTCCCCTTCAGCATGAAGATGTTTTACCAGTGGGTTTGGCAGCTTATGGGGCTCAGAGAGCTGTGCCAGGGCTCTGAGGAAGCAGCCTGGCCCCAGTTCTGGAGGAGACCTTGCCCTGCTCAGGTTCTTCGCAGTACTGTCCCTCTGGTGTTGCTCCATCTCTCCTCCCTAGACCTCCTCTCAATGCAATCCTATCTTCTTCACCCACATCGTATTCTTTTGCATGTGAGTAATTAATTTCCCTTACCCATGTGTGCTCCTTGAGCTTGTATTGAAATGAATTAACACCTCCTAGTCTGAGCACCTGACACCATGGTGACAGCAGGATAAATTCCGTTCAAATCATGAAGCCCAGGAACAGCTGAGTCCAGTTAGAAAGGATCTTCATGTATGGAGCATGCTCAGCGCAAACCCAAACTTTCATGGTGGGATGGTGTCAGCCTGAAATTGTACCTACAGCCACTCTATAAGCTTTCATGCCTTGCTCAAGAACACTGTACCAGAGTGCTCATCACTCGTAAGACAACCTAAAGATACCTCTATAAATTACTGAGACGTACTTCACTTTCTAATTTTAATGCTGATACCTTCTGGCTATACTTCAATATTATTAACACATAAATTTCATGAGAATGACCTATCATTTTGGGAGGTCAAGCATGAGGACATCTTACATTATATTTATTTGCTGAATTCCTGCATAACTCGATATACCAAGTATCATCTGTATCATGAACTAGATCATGCACTTTATCCCTACGACATTATGCTAATATTAATCCAATCCATCAAGTTCTATCAGCTTTAAAGATACTTAGTTTTGATGGTTTTCATGACTTAACTAAGTCAATGTCCTTTACTCAGCACAAAAACATGAGTTCAAGGCCTAAAATTGGTGCCATTTTTGAAGCTTTTCCTCCCTGAAAACCTGAAGTGCAGCCTCAGCCCAAAATTATTCCTTGCATCTCCCTTCCAGACATGAGCAACTCAGACCTGGTGACCTTGGCTTTCTCCAGGAACCCAACTGACTTCTAGCTTTCAGAGACTGCTCAGGTATTGCCTGCACCGCAAGCCAAACCCAGAAGCTAACGTATTCGTGCTAACAAAGAGTGCAACCCAAGTCAGCAAGCTTTCAGCTTGGCTTATTAAGTGGGGTTTAACACCGTGCTAATCCCTCTCAACAGCTTTGCCATGGAGCTGGCTGCACCTTGCTGGCTTAGAGGTGGAGATGGTGTCCAAGCACGCAGATGTGACCTGCTTTATACTTGTAATGCCCAAAACCAGTGCTTTTTTTCCCCTGCCATTTGGGTGCAGAAGACCCAGAACATAACTTAGGTCTGTGGTTAATGCAAACAATTAGAATCTAAACTGAACCATTAACAATGGCTCATTGAATAAATAAAACACTGAACATCGTGTCTAGTGACTGGTACCTGAGATTGGTATCTCTGCCATGAAACATGAACACATGTTTCGGATGGTCCTAAAAGCCTTTGGTTTTAAAAAAAGCTTTATTTCAGTGACTGAAAAAGATTAGGTACAAGTAGTTTATGGCCTTTCTATAGGTCTGCCTGGAATTAAAATTTAGGTTGCTTTTGAATTTCCTCAGGAATTATTCCATAAAGGTAATGCCTGGCTCATACTTACAAGTACTTCTGCTTTGCTGCTCAGTCCTTTTCCATAATTGTCAGTTGCAATGACCTGAAACTTGAAATAGGATCTTCTCATATTTTTGAACAGCATAGCAGTTTTTATTAGCCCTGTGTAAGCTTCAATCACAAAACCTTCTTTACCATCCTTGATTGGAGGAATGATGAGTCTGTATTGCATGGCACTGTAATTCCCAGTGTCTTTATCGTCAGCCTAATAGGAGAAAGAAAACAAGCAGAGGCAAATAAAGTAAATACGGATGCAAAGAATCATTAACCTTGTCCTTTAACTAAAGCTGCATATTGGCCCAGTGAATTTCTTCCACCCTGACTTTTAAAACATTAGATCCCACAGAGAGAGGATACCGCTATTACTCTCAATGGTTCATTTAACTTTGCTGCATACAGTTTTGCTTTTACAGCAATTTTTCTCCTGTGTTGGCACTAAACTGTCAAAAAAAAAAAAAAAAGAGATGGAAAAGAAAAAAAGAATATAAATGAACTTTTCCAGTCTGTAACAAAATGAACAGGTAAGAACAGTTTAATTCTGTGAAACCTCCACTGCCTAATTCTTGTTAACAGTAAAAAATATCAAAGAAAAAATACTGCAGCAACACACTCACAAACTTACACACCACAAATGTCATCCCCCTCCTTAGAGACATTCTGCATCCTCAGGGACTGAGCACAGTATTGTTGGAGTAATTCTATATTTTATTTAAATTGGAAGGAAAGGAAGGAAAGGAAGGAAAGAAAGGAAAGGAAGGAAAGGAAGGAAAGGAAGGAAGGGTTGAGTGAAATAAATAGCTAAATAAAGGATTGAGTGGCATCCCTGCAATGCTGCACAATGGACCTGCTGTGCAGACCCAGCGCAGGACACGAAGCTGCCCTGGCACTGCCCCATTGCTGAACGGCTGCAGAATTAGGATGCAGTCCCAGCATCAATTAGGCAGCCACAGGAGCTATGGGATTTCATCTACCTTGTGCCTGACAACCCTGCACAGCCTGTTCTGGCCCCCTCCAGACCTCCTGCTGTGCACAAATCGTGCTCCTGTTCAAAAGGCAGTGCCCATATTCAGATGGGAGTGGTTTTGAGGACCCTTATAATGCTTTCATGTGCTCATCTAAGTCGGGGTCAGCGAGATGGTAGCTAAATACTGGCTGTACATTTGCCCACTCATTAGACCTGGGCACTGCCTCAGCATCTGGGACACTTCAGCATCTATAAGCAGGCTTCTATCAAAATTTTGGCATGACTTCTTAAGCCTGCAGCTTCAGCTAATGTTGGAAAAATAACACCTGCAACTTGAGAAAGGTGCAGCTCTTTGTGTAAAATCCGTAATTCACCATGACTTACAACCAAAACCACTAATTTCAGTCTAGTCAGGGTTTATGGCAAGGTGAAGAGTTGGTTACCATGACACACCAGTGCCATCTAAAAAAGTGTTTTCTGTGCAAGGTCATTAAGCCTTCAATAATCATCATTGACTGCTTCCTCACCATCAGTGAACAAGATCTGTAAGGTGGAAACTTTTACTAACTCCTATTTTGTCTTCTTTTTTTGATCATTTTCAGGGCATACCAGTGAGGAGATACAACAAGTGAGTCCACGCAGCACATTGTGCACCATCAAGAGAGCCAGATGAATGATCCAGGTACTCAAAACTGTACATGCTTCCCATGCTGCTGTGGCTGCTATCAGACCAGGCAGAATAGATACAACCATACAGCATTTAAGCAACAATATCTGGGCTGGTTTAGCTAGAGGCAGCAAATGTGTTTTCACACAGTGCTGCAGAGCTGCCCAAAAGATGAGCTCCCTCAATGACACCGGCTGCCACTCATCACAGAACTGCTTAAAATGGTTCTGCATCACAGAATCACAGAATCACAGAATTCTAGGGTTGGAAGGGACCTCGAAGGATCCTTTGTAAATGTTTTGTTTTCCACTAAATTGACAAAACCTGGCCACGAGAAGCATAAATATAAAATGTGTTCAAGTGCTTTTGTTCTGTAGTTCTGTAGCTTCTCATAAGGCTTTCAAAATCAAGATTGCTACCTTGGGTGATCTCAAACCCCTCCATTAGCATTTTTAGGAAAGATGTCTGAAATGTACCCCTTTCTGTCAGTCAAACCACCGGCGAGCTTTTCCAGAGCACTCCTGCTATCCAGCTGGCATGGGTCACTACAGCCCCAGAACACCACGGAGCCAGCAGACAGGAACTTGACAGGTGCATTTTCAGGACTAGGCTCATTTCTGGGACTCGTACTCCCACCACGGCTACATCTGATGTAGCCTCAAATTAGTGGGTCGGGAGGGGGGGGCGTGATCCTACTCAGCTGCCCCAAGCCCATCCAGCTGTTCTCTCATCCCCCTCCTCAACAGGACAGACGGGAAAATATGATAAAAGAACTCAGAGGTTGAGATAAAGCTTACTTATCAGTCATTGTCACGGATAAACTTGAGGAAAATTAATTTAATTTACTGCCATATAAAATAGGTTTTATGCCCGGCCCAGGGAAGCATCAGCCTCTTCTCACAGAGATCCCTCAGCCCCCACCTGGGCACAGGCACCCCATGCACGTCTAAAAAAATCAAATACTTTATTTCAGGTACCTGTTCTTAACCAAATGCAAAGAAAATCTTAAAAATGACAGCTAAAATATCCCACGTGATTACTATTGCTACTAAAACTACTCTTGCTAAAGAAACATTTAAAACTGGCACGGTAACAGAAATAAAACATCCTTGAAAATAGGCAAACTGCAGGTTATAGAGGCATCCAAAGCAGCTTCTCTTGATGCTTTCTGGCTCAATTTTGCCTGTGTGTTTTAGGAGAGGTTTACACCCTTTCGTCTCACACCTAACAAATCACTGTGTACGTGCACCCAAGACCAGGCAAGTGCAGTTTGTACAAAACAGTTGTACAGTTCACAGCAACGAAAAGATCAGCCTGGCAAACCCCACTGGCTTATCCACACTCGACTTTGCACGTTGGTAATGGAGCTGGGGAAAAAAAAAAGAAGTAATTCCTGTAACCCCACACGGCGTGTGTTTTGGCACAGAAGGCACACAGGCATGAGCAGTGGAGCACTCTCTGATCTGGCTTCTTTGGGGTCTTCACTGCAGCAAGACAGAATTTATCCCAACTGCCCAGCCAACTGCCAAAGGCTCTCTGGAGGTGCCCTGCAAATAAGCACTACACCCTTCCAATAAAAAGCCAATTTCTTTGTTAAAATGGATTTATTAGATGGTTCAACCTAGGGCAGAAGCCTAGTATTATTTTAATACTAGCAAATTCTATCTCAATGCAAAGACTTTTAATAGTAGTTTGTTTCAATAACAACAGAAATCAATCTCACCTTCAGTATTTCACGCTTGTATATGTGTGCAACTGAGGACAAACCAAATTTGGATCCAAATTAGGGCATCAATATTGCAGGCACAGCTATCAAACACAGCCAGCCTTTCTGAACAAGTGTCACACTCGCGTGGCTGCTTAGAAGCAATGGTATGATAAGTCCTGCAGCTGAGTTTAATGCATGAAACTCCAGTGAAAGAGGCATTTTGCAATTTTAAGCTTGCAGCCCCTAAAATCCTGCACTTCAGATGCCCAAAGCTGGTAGGCGGACTACGAGTTAATTTTCAGAAGCACTCCAGAACTCAGTGGCACTCCAGAGAAATCAATGGCTTCAGCATCATTACAGTGCAGGCTGCATCCATCCCAGAAACCACCTCCGAGCAAAGCCAGGTGCAAAACATCCCAAGGAACTTGGAACAATCAATCATCAGATTCCAAGTTAAATATTTTAACTTCTCATTTCCACTTCCTCCCTTCTCACCACTATTTCTGTTTTTATCAAACCTCACGATGCTCAGTGCAACGTTTTTGCTTTGCAGGACCACCAGAGAGAGCTTGTGAGCCACTGACATTAATGCAGCAACTTCTTTAACACAGCCTAAGAAGGTTTGCTGTTCTGGTAATTTGTCCTGAAGGTAAATATTTTTGACACTTCATTAGCAAGAGATATACAACATCTCAAGAGTTGCGTTGTGACTGTCAAAGAAGAGAAAGAGTGATACTTAATATTACAGCAGTATATCTTGCTTTTATAATGCGCAAGAAATACAGATGTCTCCTAAACTCTGCTATGATTGAGTGCTGATAAATATGTATGATTTGAGGAACTACCTAAATTCAACCTGAGCATAACCAAGCGTAAGCACGTTCACATGAATGGAGTTTTGTTGGCATCACCGTGCGCTGCATCCAGCCCTTACCCATCTTCTCCCACAGTGGAAGAGAAGAAGAGCTTCTCCAGAAGCTCCTCACACCAGCTGAAACCCGCTGCTCTAAGCTCTAACATTGAGCTTATTTACCACAAAGTCAGTAAGAGTTATTTTTTATAACTTTATTGGCAGCTCTCTCTCTCCTAGAGCAAAAAGAGCAATCAGCCAAGTGTCTCCTACTCACAGAGTGCCAGCACACTCCGCAGCAAGGCATTAGAGATGTTGTTGCAACTCCTGGCACTGCAGAGGCAGCAGAGCTGGATGCTGATGGAGATGGGTTCACTCTAAGATGCAACATCTGATTGAGCCCAGCACTGCAGCACCAATGGGTTCAAGGGTACAGCTCCTTTGCTGCCAACAAAAAGTGCTTTTAACACTTCAGCTGCCTTAAAACAGAGGGAGCAGAAGGGTGCTTTGTTTGGTTTGGGTTTCAGCTTTAGGAGGATCGAGGGGGAGACAAGTGCTAGCTCAAGTAGGGAAATGTGTAGGATTCACTAGAGCTGAGCTGAGCTGCAGGTCTGGAAGAGATGACAAAGTGTGAGCTGAAAACTCGGAGTGACAGAGACCCTTTCAGTGGTGCCTTTGTGACCAGCTACAGTTTGTCTTAGCATCTATGTTTCTTCTGGTGTAACTGATTAACACAAGACTTAGAATCATAGAATCATTATGGTTGGAAGGGACCTCCAGGGTCATCAAGTCCAACCTTTATCCCATCACATTCCTAACCATTAGACCATCAGACCATGACTTGGGTCACCTTCAAGCACTTCACATAGCAGCTGTCCCTAAAGGCCACCCAAGTATCTCCCAGCAAAGAATTTGGTGGAAAGGGCTCTGCAAACAGCAGTAAGTTTGAGGAGCAGATGCCAGGAGATGCTAAAGCTACAGAATTTTGAAGCAGTCTGTGGCAGAAACAAGCTGCTGACCATGAGTTTAGAAGGGCTGGGAGATAGGCAACAGTGTGAGAGGGCACATTAATGGAGAAATACAGGAAAAAACAAGAGGAAAACTGCAGCAGCTACAAGAAACTTACTGGCCTAAGTGTCTGTAAATCACAAAGTAAAAGCAGCTCTGAAACAGCACAGTGACAGCTGTGGCTTCAGAACTGAAAATATTCAACAATCTGTAAATTCCTACTGGCAAAAATGGTCTTGTTTATGTGCCAGCAACTGATTGGAAACAGTTGAACCCGCCATCTGCTTAGTGGCACTGAGCTAGGAAGAATGGAAAAAACCTCCCAGCCCAGTCCCATCCATTTGACATGCCCTGTTTAGCATCCTCAGGCTCGTGACCCTGCCAGGGGTGACTGGCAAACATTAAGAACTAACAATTGCATTTAACTCTAAGCAGCTCCTTTGAATTTAGCTCACACTGAGGATGATACAAACTGTAATTGTCTGATGATTATGCAATAGCTTCAGGAGCTACAGCTAATGAAGATTTTAATGCTCATCCCAAGCAAGCCACCAAACATGTCAGCTCACCGGCAATTTTGGTGACAGTATGGGAGTGTTGCTGCCACACGGCACTGCTTTTACACATCTCTCTGGGTGAGGGGAGAAGCACCCTGCTGTAACCTTGTGATTGTGTGGCCATGTAGTTACACCTCACACCTTGCGGAAACATGCAGGTTTGAGAAATGACAAACAATCACCTTCCACGAGGGCTGCATGGAGCCAAAGATGAATTAATTTATGCTTTAAATGCATTGTTTCTTAGGCATGTTTATAAAGGTACTACAACAGAGAGGAGAAGAAAAGACTCTGCCAAGCAGATTGCTGATCACTGCCCAGCCCACTCTGAGTAAAGCCCACCTCCACGGAAACTTCTGAGAAACACAAGTAGTAAGAAAAGAAAGGGAGTGAGAATTGTTCACTTTTCCCTCCAATGGTGTAAAAACGGTGCGGAAACCAGGATCAGTTTTGATAGGCTCTCTCGCGGGAAAAAATATGGAATAAGAGGTGATCCCAAACTTGTATTTTGAACAAAAAAATAGAAACATTGGTTTGACAGCATTTTCCTGCTATGCCAATAGCAGTCAGTGCTCGATACAGTGGGTTTGTATGCCTGTGCTGCAAGGGAGTGCAGGCCAAGCAGTTGAGCCTCCATGGGCTGGGGATGATCCAGCATTATGAACACTCTAGGCACACTGACCCCTTCCAGCCCCTGTGGGAAGTACTTCGTTCTGCGAGGTGTGTGCAGAACTAGCAGAGTTAACCATGTTAGAAAATAACATAGTAATCAAAATAATCTAATACTACTTTTGAAAAAATCACGGAGGGTTGTAGTTGTTCTGAACACCACCGGAGGAAAACCACAGTACTATTTTTTATAGTAAAACGTTGAGCAAGCCAACATATTACCTAGAGATATGTTATTTGAAAGAAATTACCTGTGTGCTTGGAATTACTGTAATATTATTCTTAGCAGGGCAAGCAGCTTCCTATCAGAGGCCAGATGTTCCAGCAGATGCACGTGTTTGAGTGTGTGCTGTTGTCACTCCAAATAGGCTTCAAAGTAGATTTTTATTTCTACCAAGTATGTTTCCTCCCTACAGATTACTCTCTGTGGTTTATAAATCATATTTTAACTAATAAAAGATTGTGACTGGCAAAGCAGTTCACTTTTAGCAAGAAGAAGTTCTCTTGTGTGCATGCAGAAGCTAATTTAGAGAAGGGAAAGCTCTGTGTTTTGCAGCCAAAAGCTGTCTCAAGGTGCCGAGGGTTGAATCTCACTTTTGCAGAACTTGCTGCTGTGAAGATTTACCTCTCATCCCAAGGGAAAAGGAAGTACCAAAAGAAATCCAGAGATTATAGGCATGAATAGAAAATAACTGGAGATTTAGCACGGATAAGTGCATCTGGGCAAAAAACTAATCCCAGTATTCTCTCTGTATGTAACACATAACCACACCCAGGAATTTTAAACATTTATTCTCTCAATTGCTTTAAATCAGTATGCAACACCTAAAATAGGTTGGCTTTCAAGGATTACAGGTAAGTGAGGAGTAATTCCCGTTCCCCTGTGTGTCATTGGGTAAAAACCCATAGCATAAACTGGCTTTATTTTGCTCTTCTGCCTATTAAGATACTCGAACAGTAATAAAGGGTGAAGTTACACCATGAAGCCTATCAGAAACGGGCACAAAATACAGAAAAGGTCTGAAATGAAAATTTGATCGATCATATTGTAAGAATCAAGTTCCCTTCAGGATGTAACTGCATTTCAGACTCCACTGGCTCCCATTATCATCATCACACCTCTCTGCTGGCTTCATATTACAGCCATTTCTATCAAATATAGGTCAGCCACTTCCAGCAACTTTGATTCACTGGCATTTACTTTGGCAGGTTTCCTTTCCTACAAACATTTTCAGTGCACAAAATAACTTTATAAACTGAGGAGTAATTCAGAAAGGCACCTCTCACTTTCTTTGCTAGAATTAGCATCTTAGATATTTCCTCATTTAAATGCACTTCAACAAACAAAACTGGAGAGACTGATTATTGTAAAAGAAAATGTTGAAAGAGAAAGGGCTAATAACACACCATTATAGTGAAAAGTCAATTCCCGCTAGTAATTTCCCTAAAGATTGTGTTGATTTTGGTCTCAGTTTTATGGAACAGATAGAAAATATTGTGTATGTGGCTGAAGGAAGACTGATTCTAATTCTAGAGGGGAAAACCAGGAGTTACATGAAAATACCAGTGGCAAAGCAAAATAATTCTAATATAATGAAATGCAAAGCAAATCTCAAACCACAAAAAGCATAAATTAGTAGTTATGAGTATTACATCTGTTTTTAATTAACATATTCATAACAAAAAGCACGAACAGGCATTTACTCATGGTAGTGAGTTACATTGAAAATTCTGGGGGAAAAAAGTGGAGAAAAGGGGAGAGGACATAAAAACTTTGATACCACAAATCCCCATCAGGACTGTCCAACACCTGAAACCTTTCCTGAGCCACAGCCGAAATCCAATGAATGAGATTATCCAGATAACTTCTCTCTCCCCTTTGGTCAAACCATCTCAACCAAAAGATCTCACCTGGGCACTGTATATCTTTGAGAGGCTCTAGGGGAAGTAAGCAGGCTTAAAAACCACCTGTAGATCAGAGATGTGGTAATAGGCCTCAGCCATCATTTCAAGGTAAATGGTACTTAACACAGCTCCACTCTTCCTGCTGAGCCATTAGCAATATAAACACGGTCTTTAAGATGCAAGGACTACGGCTTCAGCTAGAAAGTGTCATTTGAATAAATACACTCCTTTTATTTTTTCTTAGAGTCATTAGTACCTATCAGCTTTCAGAGGACATTAGCCTTAGAACAATTCTATTCATATAGAATAATTCATATAGCATATCATTAACAAATTAATTCTAATTAAAAGGTACTTTTTAATTATTACTTGTGGCATTCTTCTGAGATCAAGCTTCCTTTTTATCTGCTTATAGCAATCTTCCTAAAAATCTAGAGCAAGACAACACATTACCGTATTCTAAAAGGGTTTTATATTCACATTAACATATTTAAAGAGAGCAGTTGCCACTGACAGCAAAATTGCTGCACCTTATAGAGCCTGGAGAAGCGATCTATAGTATTTGCCTTAGTCCCATATGTAACTGTTTTGATGATAAGTGGTTATCTAATATTTTATTGGCCTATTTGTCTCTAAATTCAATTTGTGTGCAAGATCATGTACTCGCTACTAGTTTACTTCTCTACTAGTTTTCTTCTCTACTAGTTTTCTTCTCTCCCTCCATTATTTTTGTGTTTGGCCCATGGCAGTTACAATTCTTACTCCCCGTGCTACTCACTAGGCTGTGTGGCTTAAGGAGTGCTGAGACTGGGGTGCTTTACAAAATATTTTTGAAGAAGTGAAGAACTTTGATGGGAGGGGTGAAATTTTATTCAAGCCAGAGAGCACAGAATGATTTCAGGACCTGAAGTTAAATATCCAAACATTAAGCAATATACTTGTGATGAATTTATCTAAACCCAATTCACATAAATTGCTATATTAAAAATTAATGACTACAGCAAGTCATAAGTCCTGTTAAAGAGGAAGTAATCATGGTGGTTTTTTTGGTTTTTTTTTAATTTGAAAGCTGTATTTTTGCACAGGGCAAAACCATCCAGGCGGGGTTTGAATGTCTCCAGAGGAGACTCCACAGCCTCTCTGGGCAGCCTGACCCAGGGCTCTGGCACTCTCACAGTGACAAAGTTTTTCCTCATGTTCACCCAGAACCTCCTGTGCTCCACCTTGCACCCGTTCCCCCTTGTCCTGTCCCTGGCCATCCCTGAGCAGAGCCTGGCTCCATCCTCCTGACCCTCACCCTTTGCATATTGATAAACATTCATGAGGTCACCCCTCAGTCTCCTCTTCTTCAGGCTAAAGAGCCCCAGCTCCCTCAGCCTCTCCTCATAAGGGAGATGTTCCACTCCCTTCATCACCTCTGTGGCTCTGTGCTGGACTCTTTCAAGCAGTTCCCTGTCCTTCTTGAACTGAGGAGCCCAGAACTGGACACAGGACTCCAGATGTGGCCTCACCAAGGCAGAATAGAGGGGGAGGAGAACCTCTCTCAACCTACTGACCACAGCTCTTCTAATACACCCCAGGATGCCACTGGCATCCGAGTCATTCTTGTGTGCCAATAATGTCATACAAAGGAAAACAGACAGCTGAGAATAACTTCATTATTGCCAAGATGAGACAGAACTGGAGATCTGCCTACAGCTTAAGGGAGTGTCAGCAGGACACTGGTTCCAGGGTGATGCCTGAAGCCGGAGTAGGAACTGCCCTGCGCATCCTCCTGGTTTCCTCAGGGAAAACACAGGTGCATGGCCAGTACAGAGCTGCAGGCACCTGAACACATCCCTTGGCCTGGACAACTGCTGGAAATCTGTGGATCATGGCAGAGATCACCTGGGGGTGAGGATCTGGGCATGAACGTAGCTGCTGATGCTGTTCTGCACCATGAGCACCTCTCGTTAACATCAATGCTGTTCTGACATTTCAAACTATTTTTCTTTTAAAACTATTGCAAAACTAGATGCACTTCAAAAAAATTAAAATACCGCCTACCTCTTGCTTAATTTAACTCATATACTCACTAAAAAGAGACACAGTGGATTTCAATCCAGGTTATAAAATGATCTCTGAAGCTCCTTACGCCTGGTAAACAACTGTAATTTAGCACTTCCGAGCTAACCTCTCTCAGCTCATCTTTCCAATTTCCTATTAGATAAAAAGGAAAAATTATATTAGCTTAAACTGCCACTAAATGCTAACTGCTGGCAAGTGCCTGCCACTGTGATTATTATGCTTAACTAATTTAATTACAGCAATGGCAAATAAAAGCAGGCATATCCTGTAAATCACATCCGACTGCAGGAGCCGTTATCAATACCTCAATACCAGCCACTGCGATTACTGCAATTCACCCACCCCTCCATTGATATGAAGGCAATCAGAGTGCCAAACGTGTGCCTGCCCTTAATGCTTCCAACACCTGGGCAAGTAAGTCACCTCAAAAAAGTAGAACTTCGCTGTGTTTATCACTTTCACACAAGAAAGGAAATGTAGGTGTTTCACAATGCGAATTATCTTCATTCGTGAGTTAAATATCCCTTTCCATGATCCATATCAGCTTCGTGGCACATAACAGCTACCCAACTGATGGGAGAGTCAGGAGAAGTAGATCACCATTAACTTGAGTTGCATTTTTATGCTATAAAAGCAGAAGATAAATCCTGTCTCACCTCTGATCAAGCGCTGGTTTCTTCCTTCTTATTCTCTCTTCACTGAATTGAGTTGTGTTCAGTTATCTTCTAACATGTCCTGCAGTTCTACAGACTTCAGCTTATCCTCTCCACTGGGCCATTTCTCAAGCATCCCACCCCAGAGACTTACATTAGCCCTGCCCACAGGTGTATGAACCGAGATAGGTCAGTAAGAGCATGGATATTCATGTGAAGGGACATAAAAATGAGGGCCTTGGAGAGCGATGAGCAGGAGCTGGTATCGAACACACACACACAACAGCTGATAGAGAGAAAGTGGACTGGCAATTTTCAAACAACTGACTTGGCTATCCAAATCATCCACAACTAATAGAAGTCTTCGACTTTCAGGTTCTTAAGCAAAATCTGTCAAATATAGATAAAAATCAAGAGAAAACCCAAACAAGCTAGGAGTTAATCAATAAAGTCCCTTTAGAATGCCTAATTTTAATACAAGGAAAACACTGGCTCAATTTGGAGTCTATTCTTTTTTCAGTAACAACAATCTGACACTGTAATTTAAAATAAATGCTTTCTCCTTCCCTCAGGGATAATGGAATGTACATAAAAAAACAATTTAAAAGTTAATGCGACTTCTACACCTTTAGTACCTATTTATTGTTGGCATCTCCTTGAAGTACAGGGGAAAAAATGGCAGGTTTGGGTCCTAGTGTGCAGGAAGGGTTGCATACTTTCCTACAACAGTGACTGTATAGCATTGCTGGGACAAATAACATGACACTAATCATAATTAGAAAACATTGGTTCATTAGAAGTTGCAATAACAATGACTTCAACCATCTATAATATGCAGTTTTCCTCTTTCAGTTGTAAAAACTTTTTCTGCTAGCCAATACCATAACCAAGGATCAAGTCCAAATGTCAAGAATATGCTGAGAATATCAGTTTCTTTTCAAAAGTACTCAGATGTCATTAAAAAACTTAGCAGCTATTAATGCATTGAAAGCAAATGCATTTTAAACTCCTACTAAGGAGTATTTTTATTAGAATAAAAAATGAATAAAAATATAAATTCTAATCATTTTTACTAGAATAAAAATTTGAATAATTTCTACAAGTACAAGCTATGCGTGTACTTTATTAATGTTCTTAACAATTTCAACTTGGAAAACGACTCATTTAATTCTATTTGCCTGAACTCAAGAAAAGACATTAATTTGATTACTTCTTCTTAACACTAATTGGAATGGGTATCGTATTTAAATAACAGAGCAACTACATCTTTTTTCTAAAGGACAGAAAATAAGCTAACTAGCACCAATTGCTGAAAATGCTTGGTTCTAGAACAAGAAATTACAGCCTGATTTTCTGTGACAAGCATTTCTTAGTTGTTCCTAATTTTACTTTAACTAAGAACACAGTTATGTTTGATCTCATCCACTAGTGCCAAGTCCTGTCTTACACCTTGTTCTCTTTGGCCTGTCAGCAAAGTCAGAGAGAATTCCACCACGTGTTTTAACAGAAGCAGGTTAGAGACACAAAAATGTAATTTTTTGGTGTCTTCCTCAGTCGTCCTTTTCTGTCCTCTGATCACTCGAGTTCAGTGTTTCTGAAGGGTAAAACCAGATTCCCCTCTTCACCGCTGAACACCCCTTACCTGTGTGCTTGCTTTTTCACACACTTCTTATCCCCTTGACTGACACACACGAGTATCTGTGTCTAAGAAATCAGGAATGCCTCTTCGAAAACCAGGTAGGATTTCACAGCCTGTCCAGATTTTCTATGATCAACTTGGAATGCAACTTTGCATTTGTGTCGTATGTATCCTTCACTTTCACACACCTAACACTCCCTTATCTAAGTAACTCTGCTACTCACTATTCTTTATCTGCTCTAGTATCTTTGTGCAGTTCTGTATCTTCAGCACTTCTAAAGTTCAGGGATTTGACACAATTTTCTTTTTCCTATTTTTGAGTACACCAGGGCTTCAGTTTAACATTTCTGGCAATAACTGGAGCAATGTCTAGAAAAAACAGATGTTAACAAAAATATTACCCCTACCTTCAAAAGTCTGCTCAATTATGATCTTGGATTACCCTAACAGCAACACTACCAACATTTCTTTAATTTGGGCATCTAGAATTTCCTTTTCATTGAACCAAGCAGACACCTGGTTAGATGTCACTACCTATTTTGTGCAGAATGTGGTGTACCTTCAAACTTCAGTACAGAAGATGGAGGAAAAGGAATTTATAAAAGGAAATTTTGCAGTTTGCTTCCGGAACATATTATTTCCAACACACAATGCTGCTTTATTACTCACTTTGTAGTTTCTTTATTTGCATGCAAGTAAATCTTTAAAGTAAACACAGGCATTGCACATGCTAGATGCCTTTTTTTTAGCTTCATTTACAAAGTCTGAACTGAGTCTTCACAGTTGATGTAGTAGTAGTAAATAAATAAGCCTTTTCAACAAGCATTCTGGACTAATCACTCTTTCCATTATCAATGCATATCTTTAATCTCCTCTCATCAGAATTCCTCCCTACACCTTCCCTTTCAGTAAGGACTGCTACTTCTTTTAACCATTCAGTGTCCTCCTGATCACGCTATGAGAGAAATTGCACTGAATTTGATCTGTTGACTGATCTTATCTGATATGGTTCCCCAAATTACCTTGTAGGTTGGGCACACGTCTTTCCAACAGGCTGCCTGCTAAACAGCACCCTTTGCTGCACCAGGAACACACTTGAAGTAAAGTGGTGTTAAGGCTCCTTCACGTTTTTGCAGTTGGGAGATTAGCAAACACAAGCTCAGCCTTAGCACCAGGCCAGCATGGAATGGGAAATTCCTGACCAGCCCCATTCAGCAGGTCTGTCCCTACCTGCTACAGCCTCAAACACCATCTGCCTTCAGAGAAAGCTGGAAAGAATTGGCGTAAGGCAGATTTACATACTATAATGTTCCCTTTCCAAGTTATCTTCAGTAAATTCCCAGCTGTTTACTTGGACTGCTGTATGCCAACGATAAGCAAAGTATTGAAAAAAATAAGAAAAACAAATACTCTGGATTAGTGCATGAAGTAAACAAACTTCATCTACTAAGGCTTCTATCCAATAGCCAATGCTTAACAATTTCCCACTTTTCTGCCACTTCTGGGCTTACTTTGGGAAGGGGTGCCATGAAACAAAAAAGCAACAGACAACTTTAATAAGCTCTGATGTTCTATATTTCATTGCTGGTGCTCTAAACACATCACGAGGTCAAAGTAAAACTCTTAGCAGGTCATATTTCTGTGCCCTTTCATGCATAAGCTAGAATCAGCAACTTCAAAGCTATTCCACTGGCACTCGAGGTGAAAAAAGATGCAGGAGCCCTGCTGAGGTAACAAAATAAAGGCAGAGGAAACAAGCTGACGTGGGAAGTCCTGGCAATGCAAGCTGTCTCCAGCACAAAAGACTGCATCACAAAGCATGTTACAGAAAACAAATAGCTTTCATTCTAAGCTATTTTTCTGTCTGATGCTAATTACATTCTATATATTATGTTTCCTTGAATTCTCTTTTTTTTAAAAAAAAAAAAACAAAACCCCACCAACTCACACCTCTATGGATAGTCAATCTTAGAAATTGTGGCACAGTGAACAGACCTGAGATTTCTTTGTACTTGAAACAGAAATTTTTCTTTCCTTTCTAAAGCATAAACATGCTGCTGCCAAAGAAGTAGACAGAAGAATTTTAGGTAAAAAACTAGTGTTGAGCATAAAAGAATCCTCTAAATATTAACATATCTAAAATTATAGCTACAGATTTTATAATAACAAACAAGCATATAAATTCAAGAGAAATAAAACCTGCAAAACTCTTCTAAGCTCAAAGTCTTTTGCGTCAGTAACTGCTGGAATACTGGGCATACTACCATACACAGCCAAATGGAAACCATCACACTCATATTCATACTCAAACCCTGATTTTGTAGGAAGAATTACCCATTCTGTGCCCACTAGACTTGATTATAAAAAGAAACAAAATGAAAATTACTGCCAGTGTCTGAAGAGCTCAAGCAATTTTCGGAGAAACACATTTAGTAATCTCCTATGAAAAATCAAACCACTGAGTAAATATTTTCCCACTGCAAGAGAACATTATTTAAAATAGATTTCAGTCTTACCTTAACCTTAAGCACAGAAGAAAACATTTTGGCATCTTCAGACACTCCTCCAATGTACATTTTTTTGGTGAAGACAGGCGCATGGTCATTTTCATCCTTCACTTCAATAAACACCCTGGCTGTATTACCTAAGAGAAGGAATGAAAAGTATACATAGAATATTTGGCAATAAACATTTAACACCTACTGGACTTCAAACATTTATAGTCCAAACATATCAGGTATAATAAATCCATGGGCAACAGTGTAAAAATAAATACATTATAAATAATAGCACATTTGGTATGAAAAGTATGAACTTGAAGGAAGTAAAGAGATTTTTATTTATTTTTCTTTTATACTCTACCTTAATTATTTCTGCATATGCCTTTTTTCTGAGCTGAACTTTGTACCTTTATAGAAAATGACTCCCATTAGCTGTACACTTGCATTTTGCTATTAGGGATACGTGAATTTGCCTGTAAGCAAAAAGCTGCCATGGCTTTCTTTAGAAAGCAGGCTCTTTGGGGAAAATATAAGAAAAATACCTGTAACTATTTTTTCAAATAAATAGAAAAGCCCAAGTAAAAATATTGTACTTTAGTAACACAGATTTTGGTCACATTAAATTAGCACAAGTGGTACAAAGAGGTAACTCCTAGTAGTTATGTTGTGAACAGCAGCCTGCTTTTTCCCCTTCACGTGCAGCTTGCTTTATGTATTTTAATTCTTACTAACTCCCACGGGTGTTTAGGTAGGTGACACCTAATGGGTGCTTATGCCACGGTGTCTGTAAGCTCACAAATGTTCCAACAACAGCGCCGGCACAAACATCCTCTGGATGAACCAAACAATACTTTGCATTGCAGGTCAACGTAGTGTTTTCTACACCTGCTTGAGCCATAAAGCACAAGTATCAGCCAGGTTTGCCCATGTGTGTGTCCATGTTTCCATCCAGCCTCAACACCTAAAGCATTTACTGCGTTGAACGAGTGCGGGCCTAAGCCTGTCTTCAACACAAACCCATGGCAACTCCAGGAGTGTGACTTCCCCCCATGAGCTTCAACACATCTTCAAGCAAAATACAGCTGTTAATTTGTGTTTTATTAAACAGCTACTGATCCACCCCGATGAACAATAAACATCCCTCTCCCTCTGCAAGGAAAAAACACCTAGAAAAAATGATGGGCCTGGTGCAAAAATGACTCAACTGCGCAGTAATCTACGGCAACATCTGTTTGCCTCTCTCGGAACTGTGCAATCCAGAAAGATTGCTGGAAATGATGATATCCAGTTCATTAAAACCACATTTCAAGTGATAAATTGCCTCATTTCGGAGTTGGTTTTCCCAACTTGCTTCAATGCCAGGGTAATTTAAACGTTGTGCAGGTGCCATCCTGATCAGAGTTAGCATCAAAATGCGGCCTCCTTTAGAAAGAGCTCAGTAGCTGGATCTTTAGGGGACAAAAAAACCCAGACTATTTCTTTGGCTGCCAAAGTCAGGTATTCTATCTGATGGTCTAACTGATGGGAAACAAGTGAGGACTTCATAAATGTCACTGAAATCTGAGAAAAACATTTAAAATGTCATCCATTGAGTTAGTATGGAGAGAAGAAAAAAAGAGAAAGGAAAGAAAAAAGGTAATGACATTTCCTGAGAGGGATAATCAATTATTCACCTTCCACACCAGATACATTAGAATCATAGAAACATTATGGTTGGAAGGGACCTCCAGGGTCATCAAGTCCAACCTTTATCCCATCATATTCCTCACCATCAGACCATGGCCTCAAGTGCCTCATCAACCCGTTTTTTGAACACCCCCAGGGACGGGGACTCCTCCACCCCCCTGGGCAGCCCATTCCAGTGCCCAACCACCCTCCCAGTAAAGAACTTCTTCCTAATCTCCAACCTAAACTTCCCCTGATGGAACTTGAGGCCATTTCCTCTCGTCCTGTCATCAGCAATTGGGGAGAAGAGACCAACACCAGCCTCACTACAACCTCCTTTTTAACAACTTTCCCGGGAAAATGACTTCATGCCAAGGTCTCTTTTTATGGACATGAATAAAAAGCCAAAATCGAACATCTGAATGTGTGCAATGTGGGCATAATGGTCTGTCTGCAATCACCTCTGGTTTGCTTATGTTCATTTTAAAAGAACACTTCTTACCTTGTCTACATCATTTATTACAGTGAAGAAAAAATTCAAAGAGGTTCTGTGAGGTCCTACGAACAGTCAGTTCTCTCTCTTGTTAAACTGGAACAAATTTTCTGGCCAAAATACTAAGTTAAAGTTAGAAACTGTGGTCCTGTTGAGAAAAACGCGATTCCCAAGCAGGCTTTTCCACTGCAGCTCCACCCTTGGGGGAAGGCAGCAGCAATGGAAGCAGGATCACAGGCATTGTAAGTGACCTTGGCCTTCTGAGCTAGTGAACAGTTACATCCATGCTGGCACCAGTTTACTGCTAGAGGGAAGATCCCAACTGCACCACGTTCAGTGCCGGTGGGACAAGGCGGTCGCTAACCTGCGCCACCTCTAACACAAATTAAACATCTTTTGCACAGCACTCACTATCTTCATCATTTCACAGCCAGTTTGGGTGAGATGGCTCAGCCTCATGCAAACTTTGCAATTTGCTCAAAAAACATTTGTTTAATTCCCTGGTAGTTGTCCGAGCTGCCAAAATGCTGATTTGTTTAGGGATGGTTGAATGCTTTGAAAATGAGAAATGAAAGTTACTGCACTAAGAAGAAAACAAATTAAATATCCTGCATACATACAGACTAACATTATGTTAACATTAAATTAAATATATACCTTCGTTTTATCTTACTGCCTGATTTTTATACACAGCTTGTATTTCATTCTGGCAGACAGAGGGGAGCGTGGCATCTGTGAACTCCTCACCACCACGTGCTTTTTATCCAATTCCAACCTACAGCTGGCCGCTGTGAACGGCTCTCAGCCAGCTACAGAGGTTGCCCTACTCCCACATCAGATGAGCCTGGAAGAAGCACACATTAAAATCCCTCATCAGAAACTGTGCTATGCGTGTGAAGGTCATGCCAGGCCCTTCACCGCTTTGCTTGATTCAGTCAGATGTTCCCTGTGTGCAGGGCTCTGGTGCCAGAGACACGGGGTATGGTGCTCCTACATCCACCACTCCTGCACCTGCAGTGCCCTGCCCAACCTGAGCATGCTTCTGCAGAGTCTGCTTGCAGCATTAGACTCTTTCTTCCTTCATATTCCAAATATTTAGTGCTTGTTCTAAGCTGGATGTGTGTGGCTCCAGCCTTCTTTTCTGGTGCATCAAGGCAGGCAACAGCATCCACTTTATAACATGTCCTGTTAGTTACTGGTACTCTCACAGGTAGGGCAGTGAATGCTGAAGGACACCAGTGTTTACACTCACCTTCCAGAGAGGACAATTTTGTATCCCCACGTACGTAAAACCTTGCTTCTTTGGTAGTCTAGATCTGGAATCCAGCTCCTGTTAAATCCTTTTTCATGGATTCCAGAAGCTGAGACCAGAATTTACTCCTCCATGGTACTTCCTATGAGACCTCATGCTATCAAAGTATAATTCTTATGACTGTGTCTGAGCTACCTCAATAGTTGGAAAGGATCTTTCCCTTGACAAAGCAGCACAGGACTCCCAAGGTGGCCCAAAAGAGGAGAGAGAAAAACAGAGCTACAACTGCCTTCCTTCAGCTGCGAGGGAAGTGCTTCTCTGCACACAAAAGCACACAGATAATACTTGATAAGCAAACAGCTTTAGTTATACTGCACGTTTTTATTGCTAAGACACATTTATTGTCTGGATTTTTCACACCAATTAGTTCAACAGTCACGAAGGTCTGGTCAGCCCCACTGCAAAGGAAGGTTCTGCACCTCAATCTCCTGCACGGTCTCCCATGTCCCATTTGTCTCCTCTCTACTAGACCCCTCTGAGACGAGCAAGGTACAAAGTACACAGAACTGTGGCTGCTTGTAAGTGATCTTCAGCTTGTAAGAACCAAACATATTGCATGCACTGCTCCAGATAAATAATTGCTCCCAAAAGCAGAAGCCAAGGAATTTGGGTCTCAGCTTCTGTGATTTGCTTAAGGAGTGTGAAAACATCCTGAAAGCTGCTCTAGAGGAAACCTGAGGATCCTCTGAAAGACAGAGAGCTAGCAGATCATGAACAAGAGAAAACAGCAACACAAGCTCCAGGGAGATGGTCAGAACTAGTGTGTAACTAGCATCTCCACAAGTTTTTCCCAAACACACCTGTTGAAATCCCTTTCCCAGTATCACCACTTACCTAAGTAGTGCCAATAATGCGCCTGATTCACCCGAGCCTGCAGTTTCTCGCCCGAGTGCAGAAATTCAGCTGAGCTAATTTGAACACTGGGACAATGTCAGCTATGTTTTGAGCGTTATCAGGTTTGCCTTACATTATGCTCTCACCTATGATGCTGTACCAGTCTTCTACAATACACCAAACCAGCCATTGATACAGCTGCTCTTCAGGCATCGGTAATTTCAACACTAAAACCCTGCCCCCAGCTCGAGCAGTGGCTGCTTGCTCTGCAGGAGGTAACAGCAGGTTCTTCTCTTCTAAAAGTTCATGTTAATCAAACTGGGACTAAGAATTTGACAGAGTTCAATAGCACTTTGCTTTACTCCTGTCTTACCAGTCTGTTGATCAGACTTTGTGCTTTGGCAGGTAAAATAAACTGAACTGCAGCCGCACTCAATCTCACCTTCCTAAATTTGGCAGAACCAAATAGGAATCAGCACCGAATGTGTTTCAGTGGCATCTTGATCTAAATCAGCATGTGCTCATAAAGCCTGAAGAAGCTCATATGCTGCAGCTGATCAAGAGCAGTGCAAAAAGATGCTTTGATGAGATGCAAACAGCAACGCGTTTGGAACAGCACTGATCCAGGGTGTGACTGAAATAAATATAAAACATCTCTTTCTACCAAACAATTAATCGAAAGGGAGCTCACTTTTTCTGCAGACTCTCTAAAATACATGCTTTGTTGCCCAAAGAAATTTGAAGTTTGTCCCAGTGGCTTTCAGGGAAACTACCCCAGAGCAGTGTGGCAGAGGAGGCAGACTCACAGCTCTTCAGGCTCTGCAGCATGTTCTGTCCATCTGTCACGTCTCTCGCACGCCGGGACTGGCACGGCAGCCACCTTATAAAACACCATCAGCACAAACTTCTGCAACATGTTTGAAACTAAAATTGAAAGGCTACTTGAAAAGTCAATAATGTGGGGATGCAGAATTAATTTTCATATTTAACTCAGTAAAACTATTGCTCCCAATTGGTATGGAGCAGTTGCAGAATTTTGGGTTTATCCCTTTTTGCTTTAGGTTTTTTTGTGATTAAACCATTGCAGGAGAGACAGAACTGTTCTCCTTTCACCCTCAAACACCCACAGCAAAGGCCTCCTCACGGCTGGGATTGCAGCAGCAATTTGACAAGAGAAATGACCCTCCTCGGGGCAGTGCCTCTGCATTCATCTGGGGAATCTGCACGTGCCACTTCTTGCTCAGGGCTGTGCCAAAGGCAAGAAATAGTTCCAGCTGAATGAATTAAAAAAATGTAAATAATAAACTGAAAAGTGCGTTCTTGCTGAAAAATCTTTTGATATCAAAATAAAAACACCTCTATGAAGATCACATACTCACACCTGGCAGTGAATGTAGTATTTAGCACACCTGATTGAAATGAAATAATGCGGAAGTGTATCTCCCTCTCAGCTGGTCTAACACTCTCGAGGTACCTTAACTCTTGCTTACTTCTGAGTTGATTTTTAATAGAAATTCATGCTGCTCTGAATTCTGCAGCACCTGTAAGAGTTTGGAGGGATATCTTGTTTCAGCTCTCACCTGTGCCAGGCTGTACACAGACACAAAGAGGGCACCCACAGCTTCTGAAAATTAAATCTGTTTATCATGACAGTGCAAGCATGACTGCAAAAAAGAATAAATCCATTGTTTGATGTGCTTTTAATTTCTTGATTCCTTTTAAAAGACTGCAAAAAGATCACACAGTTCTGTCATCATTCTTGCATCTCTGGGAATGTGAAAGCTTGCTGCTCCTCCTTTCCCTACTCTTCAATTAGAGCCAATCAAGTCAGCAAGAGCGCAAGCAAAAATAAAAAGGAGGATGCAGGACAGATGACAATAGGACTACAAGTGATGCCAGACATTTTGTAATGAAGATGTAGGTGACGAGATCAGGGATGCAGAGGAGTGTTCCACTGCATTTACAAGTCCATGATACAAGAAAACCCCATTTTTACCCTGCCATGAGGAAATGACTTACTTGGGAGGCAGAGGCGTCTCACAATCACTCTTAGAGACGATCAAAACAAGACAAACTCTACAGCAGAGCAGCCTGCACTCAAAAACATTCCCTCTGGCCTCCCTCTCAACAGCTGACTGAGCAAGAGGCTGTTAACACAGGCAACTTCTAATGAAGACAAACCTTTCACGCAGCACTGTGCCAACTGGTAACACCTTCGTCTGTAAGGTTTAATTTTTAAGCAATCTGTTTGCATCCGTGTCCATTTGCAGACAGACACCGGCACAGCCTGGAGGCTGCCTTGCTGAGCAGCCGTGGAGGAGGGGTGATGCTAGCACAGACAGTGAGGACAAGTCAAGATAAGAGAGCAAATGACAGCTGCTGTGGGCAGCAGTTCAGTGAGCAGGCTCAGAGGGTCACACTTACAGAGCTGGGGAATGAAAGGATGTGCTCTTCTCAGATGCTGGAAACTGAACACCAGAGAACAAGAGAGTGAATCCTCCGCTTCTGTACTCAGAGTGATTTGGAGGGCCCTTATGTCCATGGTGTTCAAAAGCAGACATATTCTGGCTCTCTAGCAAATACACCCGCCTCTCCAGATCACAGTGGGAAGCTCTGGCGCCTGGCACCACAGTGTGTGTTTCATCTGCCTGCCACAGGGACCAGATGCCCACTCATTTGATTCTTAAAACCGAGACAATGTTTACTTTGGTGGTAGAATCCCCTCCTCTCCCCGTCTTGTCTGTACCACTCCACTGTTCTTTCTCCCCATTTAGGCAGCACTTTCTTGTCATTGCTCCCTCTGGTTTCCTGTAAACCCTTCTGCTTCATCCTGTCCCTTCCTTCCTTGCTACAACAAGGTTATTGCTCTGGCCGCTTTCCCTGAGTATCAAACTGCAGGACAGTGAGATGCTGATGGAAACTTTGTGAACAGCTGATGTGTTCAAATGAGTAAATGATGATGTTTCTCCTGTTCCTTGTTCAAGAAGTACTCCTGGTTTAGTAATGATTAATCGTACAGATATATCCCCTCCAGCTCACTAATTCACAGCTCTTGGGGAAGAAGGAGCTGCTCACTCTGTGATGGATTACAAAGCAGCACCTTCCAGCTGCAGAGCATGTCCTGCCACATAGTTTTGTGATGTTCCAATTATATATCAATTTTTCTTCCTTTTTTCCATTTTACCCATTGAGGGAGAAACGAAGGCTTCTATTTGGAAGCTAATAATCACAAACCTAACTTGACCTACAGTATGCCACTAGATTATGGTGACAGATAACCTCAGAAGCAAAGAGCAGACAGAAAAAAAAATCAGGCTGCTAAAATTAACTGAATTGGAGCAGTCCATTGATACTGAAGGTCTTCCATGGCTCAGCAGCACCAGTTACCGATTCCTCAAGCCAGAATTCCAGTCTTTTAAATTCACTATCATCAGAAAATCTAACTCTTCCATTCAAATGAAGTAAAAATGCACTATTTGATATAACGTTTCAGTTAAAGTAGCTCATTCCAGGAGCTTGATTCTGCTGAAAGTAAGAGTGTGATTTTGCATGATTTAGCATCATATTTTAAAAACCCAAGTTTAAGTCACCAACTTGATATTCTCATACTCCAAAGGACATCTCAATTTACTTTCTCTCCTCAGTTATTTATTCAAATATTACTATGCCATCAGTTAGCACTTTGACTGAATGACAAGCTTAGTTACACTTAATGCAGTATCATCCTCTTTTTCACTGCACAGATGAAAACTCAAACTCCTGTATAATTATCTTCTATAATACCATACAATTAAAAACAAATTGTTACCTAGCTTCTGAGTTTTGTAAAATCCAACACTGTTTTGTGGCTGCGCAGTCCATCAAGGCTGTGTTATCTAGCTCCAGAAGGGCTCATCATGGCAGCTCCAGAGTAAGTCATCAATTCAACGCTGAGAAATTCCATAACAGTTCACCGATTCGGTGGTATCTAACATGGGAACTGGCAGCAGTGTCAGAGTGCTTTATTAATTCAGTGTCACATAATTCTAGAGAAGCGCATTCAAAGTCACCTATCTCCAAAGCGGCTCATCACTTCAATGTCACCAGAGTCCACAGTGGTGCATTAATTCCATCTCATCTCCTTCCGCTGTAGTTCATCAATTCAGTGCCCTGAAACTCCCAAGTAGTATTTAACCTGATTAAAACTCACCAAGAAAGAAAAAGGTGTTGAGAAAATGGAAAGATGCACATCAGAGAAACGTAGGAATCAAACCTAGAGGTCAAGGGATCCCCATGACAAAGCCATCAGTGATTTAGTTAGCCAGATACTTGTAAAGTATTTTAAAAACATACCTCTACCAAATTCTTTAGCTACCCATCCAGCATATTCAAAACCTAGTATGTGCTGTGTACTCACGGATTTTCAACCACATACAGCAAGTGCATGTCTTCCTTTAAACTGGACCAAATTCAGACTCCAGTCATTATCAAGCATCCCTGAATAAAATAACTCAGCCATCACCTTTTTAAAACTGCTGCCCCATCGGGAGAACTGCTCTAGTGCAGACTGTGAGTCAGAACAGGGATCCAGAGGCCACTGACCATGGTGGTCTGCCCAAAGACCTCTGCTGGAACCTGCTTACTTCCTCGTTTGTTCAGCCCTGTCAGAGAAAGATATGGAAAAACCTCTATGCTGCACCGATGTCCTCACTGTATATTGCCTGGATTCTACAGAATATAACCTCATCTGGACCTCTCCCAGACACAGAGAAATGCAGTCAACCAGCACTAGCTCCCTCTTCCTCTCTCTCTCCAGATACAGCATCAATGGTGGCTGTGAAAGCACACAGAATCTTACATTCCTGTTAATACAACTCAGCTTCTGACCACTCAATAATCCCTGCATGTTACACCACACACATGCTCCATTCTTTCTTAAGGAAGAATAAGTATCCATGATAATACATGCTCAATTTCCAAAAAGCTGCTGCTGGTTGCGTGGGTAGTATTGGAAAGCCTGATGAATGTATTTTACCTGTCACCCCCTATACAATGTCTATCATCCCTTTAAGCCCATCAAGTCTATTATCTTTAAGACCTTGAAAAATCTGTACGCCAATTTTCATGAAGTACCGATTTCAGTATCACAAGCAGGTTCTACAATAGTGTGTATATATATAGTAGTGTATGTATATGTATACACACAGAAGAAACAGACGTGCACCCTGTTTAAATAACTATCCCCAAAAATCTGAATTTTGATCTCTAATCCATATACAATACTCTTAAGCATATGCACCAAACCAGCACTGAAATACATCAGAGATGGGTTTCCTAATACTCATGGCTATCATTGTATCCATCAGAACAATAATCAGAAGACTAATTATAGAAAGAGAACAGCAGAATCAGCCCAGTCAGTTAAGGGTGGCCCTCCCTTTGTAACCCTCAGGCTATTAACTCTGAATTGCAGCCTGCAGTTTGGGAAAGACTCTAGCATGGAACAACTTTGTCACCTTTGACAGTAGCAGAGTGGCACTTTAGCTCTCTGCCTACCAACGTGGCAGCCACAGAGTCCAGAGTGAGCAGCAAAAGCAGAAAGCTGACACAGCTCTGAGTACTAATTTTCTCAGTGCTCCCTCTGCCTGGACACAGGCACAAGGTGACAGCATAACATTAGTGACAGATGAATGATCAGTGGAAATCTTCTCACCCCTGGCTTGCCATGCAGCCCTCCTTGGGAGCAGAGATCCAAACCAAGTCTGAGGCAGCACAACCCCAATAGCATCACACTGCCAGTAATGCTTTAAAATGCACTCGAACTGAGACAGCTCATTATATTACTGGAGGCTATCCAAAAATTCTAAGAAGGTTTTACTATGTCCACACTTTGGTAAGTGCTCGAATTCCACCGATGCTTAGGAACAGTCTGACACCAGCATCTCATGGCATCTGCCCTGCCCATCTCCCTTGACTGATAAGTAACTAAATATTGGTTATCTGCATAGAGCTGAAGTCTGAAGTAAATGTGAACTCCATTTGTATGTCATGGTTTCAAAATGACCAACGTGAAGTCCTTGCTCACACAAGGGCAAATGCAATGACGCCCAGCAGCGTCTCTCGACAGACACTTATAAATGAAAGAGGTTAAAGGACATGGAGATGTTGGAGCAAGTCCAGATGAGGCCATAAAGATATCAGGGGGCTGGGGCAGCTCTGCTCTGGAGACAGGCTGAGAGAGTTGGGATTGTTCAGCCTGGAGAAGAGAAGGCACCAGGGAGACCTTAGAGCACCTTCCAGTGCCTGAAGGGGCTCCAGGAAAGCTGGAGAGGGACTGGTGCCAAGGGCAGGGAGTGATGGGCCGAGGGGGAACGGGTTCCAAGTGCCAGAGGGGAGATGGAGATGGGATGTGAGGGAGAAATTGTTTGGTGTGAGGGTGGTGAGAGCCTGGCCCAGGGTGCCCAGAGAAGCTGTGGCTGCCCCTGCCTGGCAGTGTTGAAGGCCAGGTTGGATGGGGCTTGGAGCAACCTGGTGTGGTGGGAGGTGTCCCTGCCTATGGCAGAGGGGTTGGGACTGGATGAGCTTTAAGGCCCCTTCCAATCCAAACCAGTCTGGGATTCTATGATTTATGGGGATGTTTTTGGTCATGGAGAGCCTGCTTTTTTCCAGTGCTAAAGACTTGCTCTATGATTAACACTGGTTGAAGTGCCGAGGAGAAAAAAGCTCCAGCCACCGGCGAAAGATCTGGCCCACAACTCCTCCTGGAATAACTGGCTGCAGAACAAATGATGTGAAATAAACTTACATTCAATTTGAAATGAAACGAGGTAATACAGCCTTTAAACAAATGTCCAATTCCTCACTACCCTTTTCTCAATGCAACAGTCCACCGCCCTAAGCTCATTTTCATCATATTAATGATGCTTCTTAGCTAGAGCAAGGAAAAACTGAGACTCAGAGACCAAAAATACAAAACCTAAATAAAATATTGAGACAACAAACATAGTCTGTGGTTTGTTTGTTTTTTTTTTACCAGCGTCCAACTGTGGCCTAAATAGGAAGTTGTACAGGATGGGATAGGACACTAAGTGATGTTTGAAAGCCAGACTTCCCAGACCTTTTCCTTAGAGGAAGGATGATAAAAATCATCACAGGACCTTTCAAATTGCTTCTATTAGAAAAAAAAAACAATGAAAGAGAAAAAGAAAACCCTCACCATGAGACAGAGCCAAAAAACCACTTTGTAAATAAACTCATTCGTGCCTAGAGATGCTGCAAAGAACCTTCTTGTCTTTGTCGCAGCAAATCCTTGCCTCCAGTTATCCCTCAGTCAGGGTTGCAATAAACTCCACACAACCCTCCGGGGTGCTGAAGGAGTCTTTTTCTCCCTGTCACTCCCACTGTGTGTCTGTTCCCCATTCCCCTTGGCAGCATCTCAACACTTGCTGCCATGTCAGCAGCCCAGCAAGGAGGAAGTCTGTATTTGGGCTGTATAACGTGTTTACGAAAAAGTAACTGTGACATTCCACTGTGAAAGGCCCCCATTACACTGAAAATGTTCCACTTGTGCCATCAACTCTGCTTATATATAATAATGACTTTTATCTGTAACAGTGAGACCTGCAACTGTGTAACATCAACAGGATTTGTGAGGATTAGCTCCAGACCCATGGAAGTCACCATTGTACGTCTGATAACAAAACAAGGTCGCTAGCTGGAGCGCAGGTACCCGTATCCTCAAAGAATACCAATGCATAAGTAGATTAAAAAGAGATTTAAAAATAAAAGAGTTTTAAACTTACTTTTGGAAGGGACACGTAGATTGGATCGTACCACTTGTAAGGAGTCTGCCTGGACTCGAAGCTCATAACTTTTCACGCTTTCATAATCCAGAGGCGACTTAACCGAGATCACGCCCGTTCTGTTATTAATAGCAAACACACCTGAAATCCAGCAAAACCAGAAGTAACTTTCTAAGATGCAGAAAACCACTTTTTTTTAAAGCCTAAATGCTTCTGTTTTGGTGATGACACTATTCTCTGACACTGTCTCCAGGAAGTCATCCCCATGCCTCCCTCAGGCCTCTAAAAGCCCACGTATCTCCTCTTCGAAGCTGACTTCAAAGGAGAACGGCAGATGAAGCTGTCCTGGTACTGGAATAACCAACTTGAGGACAGAGCAGACAAGGCAAACAGCTCACCCTCACAAAAAAGGAGGACAGGACAGGGAATTCTTCCACATCCCTCCAAATAATTTAGTGTCATTTTGCTTAGAGATTTCAAGGTGGATCAGGGAGAGTACCCGAGAAGGGTGCAAATGCAGCAATGATGTTTTGTTTAAACACCAGGCTCTAATCTGATGCTTGTGGCTACAGCATGGCAAGGTCTAAAATGCCTTAAAACAGATTTCTAAGCAAGCAGTACAACTCCATCAAAGCTTTTTACATGCTTGCTTCAGCATGCTGTGGATTCACACCATGTGGCACTGATGTGAGATTTCGCATCACCGAGAATTTAACTGCATTTTAATTTTTATTGCAATTCTGCTTAATAATCTGATTTTCAGCTGATCTCTAAAGGCTTGATACTAGCAGTCCCTCCCACTTGTACAGACGAGGTGGGGTTTCACCTCAGCAGCTTTATTTCTCATCACTATTTCTTTGAAGACTTCTGATGCACATGCTAGGCTCAGCATAACTATTGAGATCAAAATATCAGTACTTACCCTCTTCATTTCCATAAACAATCGAATATATAATTGTCTGGTTCAAGGCAGCTGCTGTCACAACTGCAACCACGGTTCCTTTCGGTGCGTTTTCACTCACTGGTGGGGGTCTGCAGAATCAAACAAAAGTATTTGTGTTATCTTCCACTTGCCTGAACAGCAACTGAAACTTATTCCTCAGGTTAGCGGTTCCATCCATCTATTAGGCTGCCAAAGTGAGAAGATCTGTTATTACAGAAAGACATACTAAAAATAAAGGTTTAACCTTCAGAAAATGCAAAAAAAAACCAGTACGAAGACTAACTGAGAAGAGGCACCAATATAAAGATATAATGGTTCTTTGAGATGAGAAATGGGAAAGCAGGTGAATAATGAGCAGAAAATAACAAACCTGAGAACCACCACAGACTGATAAACTGCAAGTAAAATTTAGAACATAATAGATCTTTTATAATACTCACCTCTCCAAAGAAAACTCAGTAATCTATCAGAAGTGCATGCAGGAAAATTCATTCATGGGTAAACCTCTAGCATTTAAACAGTAAGTACTTTAAAGCCACCTCCACAGGAATTTCCACTCTTCAGAAAGATCCAAAAAATTTCCTGCCAACCCATTTTGGTACTAAAAGTCAAGATGTTTTTCAGGAAACCAACCGTAACCCAAGTATACATACACATCTTTTAAGTGTTCAGTACATTGTTTCTGATTCACTGAGCACTGACTCGTGTAAAGAAAGAAAAAAGGTTACACCAGCAGTACTTCAGTATCTCACGTTCTTCACACCATACAAATACTGAAAACTGAGCATCTCATGTTCAGCACAGTTTTCTTGTACATAAATAATGAGTTTCCTCCTGAAACGCAGCAAAGAATTACTTCACTCTTTCTCTCCTGTTGTTGAAATGTTCTCTGCTCAGAAAACGGGATGAAGAACATTTTGAGATGCTGCTTCCCCGAGGAAATGGTAACTGCTTCAGAATGAACAAAGAATCTGTGCTAATGTATTTAAAACAGCAATCTAAACAATTTCAACAAAGAGAAGCGAGACTCTTGAGCTGATCTCAAATCAAATGTTCAGATTTTCATCACAGCAAGTAGGCTGGATTAATGCTTGAAGCTGTTCTTGTAGTGAACAAGTAAATTTGAAAGGAAATCTTTCCACTCACCCATAAACACACATGCATCTTTATTAAAACTAGCATTATCCAGATAGTCTCCATTTTTAAAAATTACCCTCTGTCAGTATATAACAAAACAAAAGGCAGATGAGGGTACGTTGAGATGGGTTCCACAGTAGGAGTAGACTTTAAGGAGCATTTCAGTTGTGAACTGACCTTCAGAATTCTGGACAGAATCTACACCTGCTGTCATTTTAGAGAGTATTTTAGGACTTCCCTCTTTCACCCTCCAGGTATTTTTCAAACACTCCAGCCCATGCTACGCTTTCCCATTCCAAGGGCAGAACCCCAGGTTGCAATCCTAGCTGTTAAACCTGAACTTTTGTCACCACACACCAAGAGACCAACAATCTGCTCAGGGAGTTAAAAAATTTCAGTGGTTAAATTATTCAGTATTTTTAAAAAAAAAGAAAAAAGAGACCTAGTGGCTTTACTTGCGTTCGTGCTTTGTGGCTTTCTGCAGCAGTTGCTTTCTGCCTACGTGAATGTTGTTCAGAAGTTTACCTATACTTCTGCCTCTTCCCTCCTTGAGTTGCTTTACAGACTGCCTTCATCCTGACCCCAGATTCTCTGACTACTCCCTTCCTTTGCCCTAAGGCTTGCACTTCTCTTGCTCTTCCCGAGTTCTTGCGCACAGCTTAATCCAATTACAGCACTGTACTGCTGGCTTGACTGCTCACACTCCACATTACACCACCTGTGAAAAAGACGCCAAAAGCAAACCACATCCATGGTCCACAGGGCTAAGATAGACTCTTCCTTCCCTCCTTGTAACATCTTCCATTGTTTTAGTTAATTCTTTTGTTCCACTTCCCGTGGAGAAGGGAATGGTGAGGTATCAGTTCTTCTGAGCAGCCCCAAGCCTTCCACTGGTTAAATAACAGGGAGAAAATCCTGTTCCAGGCTGAGCCATGCTGGATCGTGTAACAGCGACTGTGCTGAAGCACCGACCTCCCCATTTTCTCCCAGAAAATGATGATGGTAAATCCACTTTTACTCAAACACACATAAACAGAGCAGACCCCTCTGGCTCCCACCCTTCTGCCTCAAGCGTGCTATCAGCAGTAGAAATAAAATTCATTATTGCTACCTGATTTATGAAGCTGCAAAACCAGTGCTATGAAATGCTTATTAATGTGCATTTTACAAATGCAAAGGTTAATCTTAGAGACAGGGAAAAAAGGCTGTCAAACCTGGAAGCATTTCAAGCTGTAGCTCTTCTGATGAGGTCACAGATGCAGGTCAGCAAGGAAAATAAAGATCCTTTTTATGTTCCATGATGTACTATTATGTTGGGTTCTTTTTCTTCTGCAGGTGTATAATTTGAACAAAACCCCTCCCGACTGTGTATACACAAACCCCACATTTCAAGGGAAGCACACTTTCAGTCTATTCTCTTAATGGAAATGCCCTTGTAACTTCCCCTCTGACCTAACAATATTGACAAATCAATATCAATTAGCGAGCGGCTTTTGTGTTTGCTATGAGAGGCCATAGAGGGAGTGGACAGAAAGCCACCCCAGCAATTGTATCGATTTCATTTCCCTGATTTAACTGAGGTGGTGGGGTTCAACGGGAGCAAGGCACCAGCTGAATTAAAACACCCAGCTGGCCTCTTAAGAACATTTTGCTGAATTGTAGGGAAGTGAATTCACAAAAAGCCAAGGTGTTCAGCTGACAATATACTGCTCTTTATCCTGCACTACAAGCTCTAATAAGCTTTCTTTGGTGATAAGTTCATTATTTTCCAATTTATGAATGACTAAAGATGTACAACAGTGATTTCCATTTTCCCCCCTTTTTTTTGGATCATACTATTTGAAGCCATCTCTGGGGACAGGCAAGGGTGTTTTTATGCAATAATTTTGTGTTGCAGATGATAAAGGCTGGTTGTTTTTGAGAGAAGACGTGACACTGGCAGAGCAGTGCAACCCAGTCCCAGCCACCCACGGGAGGCGCAGAAAATCCACAGTGCAGTTAAAGGTGCTGCTGCGACTTCAACACCTGAAAAGCATCCTTGTAGATAAGCTGATAAAGTATCGACTTGGTGATCAGGTAGTGAGGTGGATCAAGAACTGGTTAAAGGGAAGAAGTCAGAGAGTTGTAGTCAATGGGACAGAATCCAGTTGGAGGTCAGTAACTAGTGGAGTCCCTCAGGGGTCGGTACTGGGACCGGTGTTGTTCAATATCTTCATCAACAACCTGGATGAGGGTACAGAATGTATCCTCAGCAAGTTTGCTGATGACACTAAACTGGGAGGAGTGGCTGACACACCAGAAGGTTGTGCTGCCATTCAAAGAGACCTTGATAGGCTGGAGAGCTGGGCGGGGAGAAACTTAATGAAATTCAACAAGAGCAAGTGCAGAGTTTTGCATCTGGGGAAGAACAACCCCATGCACCAGTACAGGCTGGGGGCTGACCTGCTGGAGAGCAGTGTAGGAGAAAGGGACCTGGGGGT
>VZRW01008240.1:30827-61623 GCA_013398125.1 Aegotheles bennettii | reverse complement strand
TGGAGACATTCAAACCCCGCCTGGATGCGTTCCTGTGTGATGGACTCTAGGTGACCCTGCTCTGGCAGGGGGGTTGGACTGGGTGATCCTTCGAGGTCCCTTCCAACCCCTAGGACTCTGTGTGATTCTGTGTGAAAGGATGCAGAAGCATCTGAAGGTGTTTTTGTCTGGTAATGTTTACAACACCCTACTGAGCCCCCGAGTGCAACTGCCAATGTATTCATCACCCTGCCAGCCCCGGGCTCTTACCGTGCCTGGCAGTACATTCCTGTCACTGTCGCCGCTGCCTCACAGTCCAGTGCTGACTTATGGGAAATATTTTAAATAAAATCATTACTTTCTGAGCTTCTGAACAGAACGCCTTCTCAGAGATGTGATTTCTGACATCCCTCCCGCCTGAACAGCAGCACGGGTGTCCACATACACAGTCACTGAATGTAAGAAGGCCCTGTGCACTGACATGCTAACCCACTTGCACCCCATAAATCTTGGGGTGAAATGGGATAAACAGCAATTAACAATTTAGCCACCTCAGCTGCAACTCAGACTACCCATAGTCATGATCTTTCCTCCTGAACACTTCCCTCTGCACAATCATCTTTTGATCACGACAAAATAAATAGATATTTCTATGCCAATGTTTCCTTCACACACATGGTATTGTTCTGTAATTGTCCCAGTACTGTGCAATTAGCATTTCGAATTTGCTTTTCTTTGTGCCATGCCGAGATAAGATCAATATGCCTCGAATTTTGGAAGAACAAAGTAATTTAAAATTGACCAAATAAATGTTCAATAGTAAGCCTCCTGTCCCACTCTTCTCATTTAGTTACCCCTGAATAAGGTTAAGATTTGAGGCCTCTATAGCATTGTTTCAATACAAAACCCTGCCATGGAATATGTTTGCACCTCAGGAAACCAAAAAACCCCAACCCCAAACCAGAACAACAACAGGATTAAAATAAAGCCATTATTTATATACTAAAACACTGGGAAAAAAAAGATACAGAATGTAAACCAGTATCTTTTAATTAGCTGTATCTCATTTATCCGTATCTTGATCAGAGAGGGAAATGCAGACTGAACACAAATCAAACACATTGCAGGACATCAGTATTTTTAATGTCCAAAGTAAAATTTTAACTTTTCCCCTCTTCTGCTTCTTTTTTCCTTTTGCTAAATACAACAGATTCTCACCCATTTTTCAATTTGCCTCACATCCAATAAGCTTTAAATTCACTGTGAAACTTTTCTATCTCCAGAAGCCTGAACACGAGATTTAATCAAAAATTAAATTTAAAACCAGCAAACCCAATAATAAATTGGAATATTGGCTTAGTACTGAAGCTTAATAGCGTGATGTGTCTATACTCTGTATTATACACTTCAGTCAAGTCTATTTGTGGATTATATTTTAACTCAGAAGCATGCCTCACAACTTCAATATTTCATTTTTTTTGTTTAATTACATTGCTAAGATCCTTAGCTCAACTTGATTAAGATGTCATTTGGACCTCTCCTTGGTAAAATTTTCTCTCACATTACAGCTTCTTAAAGTGTTGTGGCCTTCACTACATCTAACACTTAAGGGCATTTTACCTGAAGTTAATTCCACCCTCTTCTACCTGAAACAGGTTTCTGAGCAGTGTACCCATTGCTGCACGGACCTTTCTCAACAGGATCCTCATGGGAAGTGATTTCATTTGGCTGATGCTTTGCACTGAAGAGGAGATATGTACGCCATTAAAAACAACTGAATTTATGGATTTTTCTGCAGAAAAGTCAGGTGTAGACAGAGCACTAGAATATCTAAAATGAGGCCAGCTAACAGTGTAGTTATACAGAAGCTAAAATAGCTTTAAAAAGCTCTAAAAAAAATAGCACTTCAATTGACCTGGCTATGCAGATGAGTTTTTAAAATTGTAGGGTAAAAAAAAATTAAAAATATACACGTTTCTACCTGGGGTAGCAAAACAAAAAGTATAGAAACAAGAAAACAAGAAGAGAACATAGCAATGGCAGCCCTTTTAATTCTTTCACCAACACATTTATTCTACCTTTGCTGCCTGTCCTTGCTCCAAACCAGAAGACCCCAGCCATGCTTTAGAGCAATAGCTGTTCAATTCCTCCAGTTTTCAGTTTCCAGAATGTGCAACTGCAACCAACTGCCAGAGACAGAGATCCTTCTTTTTTTCAGGAAAAGAGTATTTTCTTCTTAATTAGATGTACATTTTCAAGCAGCTTATCTTCAAAGTGCCCTGAAAAGGATCATGTATTCCTTCCTGTATTTAATAGCCTCACTTTCTGTCTCAATTCGCAAATTGATTCAAGACATTCTGACCTTTTCATGGTATTTATCTCTAAAAGAGATGACAAAGGAGCCTGGACATTGTTACAGTGAGCCCCTGTCATAACCTATTATCTTTTAAACTAGATGTCAGGTGAACTCTGTCATCAGGCATAATGCATTGGTGTGATCCCACCAATCTTCCTAAATTAAAGCTAAGGATGTGAAGATGTGAAAATTTCTGTTGGAATTACTATGGAAACAAAAAAAAAAAGGGAAAACAAAATTCCCATTGAGCACAACGTAGGACACATTCCCAAACCTGAATCCATCAGATTGGTATCGATAGGATCAATTCT
This sequence comes from Aegotheles bennettii, assembly GCA_013398125.1. Lineage (NCBI taxonomy): Eukaryota > Metazoa > Chordata > Aves > Caprimulgiformes > Aegothelidae > Aegotheles > Aegotheles bennettii. The sequence continues at coordinate 58,977 of VZRW01008240.1, read as the reverse complement.
AACAGCAAGGAGAATGCCATGGCTTTGCACACTCATAATATCTGCAGAAAGCTCACAGGGTTTACTACTGCATTTGTGTACTAATTCTATTCCACATTCTCATTAACAGAGTCATGTAGTTCTACATGTCATTAAACCACAACATTGTGCTGAAAGCTTCGACCCTCAAGCTCTGACCAAGCATGGCAAGATTGGTTCCTTGCACGGACCTGGACCCTGTGCTCACCTCTTCTGGCAAAACCATGCAGCTAGATTCACTTCAACATAATATTTCATTGAAAAAAAACCCAACCTAAATTAGAGTTTCCTTTCCATTTGGGAAAATGATTTCAATAAAATGCAATGTAGCACTAATAGAACAAGGAAAACCATGAAATAAGGTGATCCTTCTACTACACTGTCACCATCTGCTAACTTGCGCACGCATTTTCCAATGGCAAACCATACTTCACTATCTGCTGCAGAAATAATTTAATTCCCAGACTTTTATAACCACACGCTGAATTGCACTTTCTGGTTTTTTTTATTACAAAACCAAAATAAGTACCAGGAGAACACCACCATAAAGCATTGATTCCAAAGGCGAAATCACAAACGCCTGTTGGAACCCACGCATCGTTCCTCCAGCTTCAGTTTGAGGAAAACATTGACTATTTTTTGCCCCCACCTCAGAAATACTGCATCAAAACTGTTGCCATTTCAACATTCTTTTTCATGGCTTTCATTCACAATATGTAAATGTAAATTCCATTAGGGGAAAGGTGGGAGAAGCAGTGGTAAGACTTGGGAGATCCTGGGAAAATGGTTACCCAAAGGGATGCTCTAGATCTATCATCATTAAACAGAGTACTTTTGAGGGTCAAAACTAAAAAACCTGTGCACTGCTGTTACACAAAGTGGGAAATGACCCCCTAAAAGGCCCTAGATTTTTTAATTAACTATTAATTATTATTAATTATTATGTATTGTTTATTATTTATGATGTATTATTTATTATCCTGCCACTTCACCACACAGTTTCACTTAGGAAGCATCTTGATTCCCTGAATAATGCCATTTTACTTATAGGAAACAAATTATGACTTCTCAAATTACTTCCCAAAGCAACATGTCAGGGACAAATAAGTAAATCAGTAAGAAAATAGCTCTGGAGATCTCACTGTTGCCTCCCCCTCTAAATCTCTGGTGTACACAGCTCGGGTTTTTATTGCCCTGTCCTGCTCTCGGTTTGAACAAAGGGCATTTTCTCATTTCTGGAGAGAACTTCCCATTCCTGATTATTTCAGACATGTATAGATAAACCCATTCCTCTCCTTGGAATAATTAATTTCTCTCAATACTTGTGGGATTTTTTTTCTCATGCCTTGCAAAGCAGGATGACTGCATTAGTAGGATACTCATGGTAAGAAAAGCACGGTTGCTTCCACGAGGTCTCAGATGTTCACAATATTGTGGATGCTGTTCTGTGCCAAATGGCTCCTTTCTGAAGGAGGCACCGAACTGGGGAGATTTCAAACATGAAAGTCTCCTCATACCCTCAATGCCTCTGTGCAGGATTGCCTGGATCCTGTGTCACAATAACTGACTGAACAGCAGTAAACCAAAAAACTGGGAAAAACATCTCGGAGTAACACTCCGACTGACTCCTGAGTATGCCTCCACAACTTTGCTTTGGGAAATCCTATGATACATAGCTATTTGCTCGGATGATACCTGCCTACAGTGTTGATGGATTTAATTAAGTACACATTACATCGTATCTTCTACTGAGTGAGGTCCACATGTCAGAAAACCTCACTTTTTAACCCGAACACATTTTCACAGTGGAGTGTTGCTGCTGGTAGAGAAATAAAACGCCACACTACGTTTACATCAAGTAATATCCTCAAATTTGCAGGTTCACATATTTCCCTATAAATTGGAACCAAACTTCAGATTACCATAAAAGTGGACTGGGGATCTATAATGCCATACTAACAGAAGCTGAAAGTTTCCAGCATTTTCCTTTTCCTGCTACGAAATGGCTGAACACCTGTTTAATTTGCCCACGGGCAATAATTAGGAACCAACGATGCTGCTTTCAGTTAACATTTCATTTCCTGCTACAGCAGCAGATTGCTATTAGCAATGACCTTCTAGTTGCAGAGGATGTGGTATTTATTAATTAACGAAACAAGAAAAAGATCCCAAATCCCTCTGAACTTTTACTTTTTTAAGATGAGAACGCACTCATAAAGAGGACAGGCTTGCTAAAAAAAAAAATCTCTTTATATTCAGCTGAGGTTCACTTCACATCTGGTCTTCACTGTTCCGTAGCGCTACTAATTATGATCTGTTAATTAAGAAATGAAAGTGTTGCCATTACCTGTTTGGGAGAAATGGGAACTTCTGGATCACTTACTTGCTCTGCAGTTCAATCAAGAGGTGATCTGGGTGGAGCCATCAAGACAAAAGGAATAATGGCTTGGGAAAGGAGCACTCGGAACAGGGGATTTGATTCTCCCAAGCAAGTGATTTATTGCCAGAGATGAGACTGTTCCATCAGCACTAAGCACAGAGCAAAGGCACCATTAAAACCCCTAAAAGGTGTGCATGGCTACAGCCTGTCTCGGGCAGCAATGCGGGAAGTCTCACGTGCTGTGTGCTGGCACCCCTTTTCTGCACACCCTTCGGCACCCCTGGCTGACCCCTCAGCTGGAGCGAGGCAGAGGAAGGGCAGCTCAGGCCTTGTCCATGACCACGTGCAAGGTTCAGTGCTTCTGCCTCCCTCTGCCATCACTGCTCTGGAGAACCAGCAAAATCTGACTGACCACCAACCAGCCTGCAGGGAGATGCAGCAAGAAGAGCAGCAGCAGCAGTGTCCTTCCCTGGCAGCAGAGGGTCAAGTGGGCTCAGAGGTGGAGTTGCCACCTACAATTAAATGTCTGCGTGCTACAGGCTTCTGATTCATTTGGATTTTTGCCTCCTCACTTTGCATATTTGTGCAACAAGCAAACAGTGCTTTCTTTGGGCAACACTTTATTTAGCAGGAACTGCTCCTGTCAGCTCTCTCAAAGTCACTTTTCATGCCCATGACAAGGACAGACAAGGATCCAAGTAGAGAAGGCTTCACATTGCTAGTGCAGTTAAATTCTGCAGCTTCAGAGTGAATCATAGAATCATCTTGGAAGAGACCTTCAAGCTCACCCAGTCCAACCCCCACCTCCATCCCCACTCACCCACATCACCCAGAACCACATCCAGACACCTCTTTAACGCCTCCAGGGACAGTGACTCCACCACCTCCCTGGGCAGCCAGGAGCACTGGGACAGCCCACAGCTCCAGCTGAATGCTCATATCTGAGGATGCACCAGAGAAATCTGTGGGAGTTGCAGCGTATCAGTGTCCCCAGGATACGGCCATGTGCAAGGAGCACCAGGCATGGATCCTCCAGCCCTTATTAACCACACTGGTGGTCTGTGAGCCCCAGGGGGCTGCAGGTTGCATCTTCACAAGCTGATGGACCAGATCATGCAGACCTGCTGGCTGATGCTGCTCCACTTCTAAAAGGCTGTGGGTGTATGGAGGAGGAACATCTTCAAGCTGCCCCTGGGCTGCTGGGAGGCCTGGCCTTGACCTGCCAGTTCCCACCAGAAGAGCTGACTAGTACCCTCCTGATGTACTTTAGTGGTCATCTATCTCAATCATTAGAAAGGAACTTTATTTTATAGCTCACTTGTCTTGAAGCAACTGCTCCACGTTGAATCCTATGGTTTCCAGAGCTTCTTAGCTTCCCTTTGCTGTTTTATATGTACAGCACAGCAGCATTTAGAAGTCTCCAGTATAATTTACAATCCAAACAAAGAAGGCTGGGGGAAAAAGAGACTAATTAATTTGCCCCAAATTATGGCATAATGCAGAGGGAGAGCCAGTGAATAAAATGCAGATGTCTGGCTCTCATCTACTTGAATGCTGCCTCCTGCAGGTCACTTTAAGACATGGATAATAATCAATCAAAGCCTCCCTTAGTATGCACAGGACCCCGAGCAGACACCCTAACATGCTGCTGTGCTTCTGACAGAGCAGAGAGCTGCAGCCCAGCAGCTCAAGGCAAAGCTGCACTTTCATCTCCCCACTCACCTAACACAGCTATGCCTTTTCGATCGTGCCATCTGGTTCCCTCTCTCCTAGTTTTTGTATTTATTTCTGATTTGTAATACATGCTCCAACTGCACAGGCAGCTTTATTCTGTAAAACTCTTCAACTGTGACCTACGCAGAAATGAAGTTTGTAAAAAAGCTTGAAAAAAAAAAATGCTGGAATCATCCAGATTATGATAATCATGCAAGGAAAGTTCAATACTAATCCACTCTAAAGCCACTAATTCTTAAACCTTCAGAAATTCCAGTATCCACATTGATCATTTTGCAAGCAGCACCATTACTCTGTGGTGACATTTACCCTGAAGATACACTATGTCAACTGGAAAATAAGGTTATAAGAGCCCTGCCAGGTTTAGCTTGCATCGCTGTCAAGAGACCAAACACGAAGTTCAGTTTGCAGGATGTGACAATCCCTAAAAACCTTAGGAATCAAACCAGTCCTGCTCCGAAGTGTCTGAAAGAGCCTCAGGGCTGAATCAGAAAGTTTTGGGGTTGTTTGCATTTAATTTGTGACATTGAAGAAAATGCCCCTAAAAGATTTTAAGGGGTTTTTTTACAATGGTGCTCATCAAAGACTTCACTGAGAATGGAGCAGCACCATTGCTTTGGAAAGAGAAACCAGGCTATTCACCTAATCCTGGTGGGTTCACAGGAAGGAGAAGATAACACGGATTATTCACTTGTCACCTAAGGGTATTAGGGGATATGAGCTACTTTTTACTTTAAGCTTTCTTCATTGTGGTGAAATAAAGTTTCCATCTCCTGGGATAAAACCAGAGCTGAAGGTGGCCTCAGGGAGCGTGGGCTCAGTCCATTTTTCAGAAGGCAATGTCAACTCTACCTTAAAGTCTCTTCTCACAATCCTGCAAAGACTCTGGGTGTTGGTTGATGTGAGAACTGCAAGACACCTCTTCTGCATCACAGAGGTGAACCCACACGGTACTCCGAGTACTCCTGAGGTTGGACTTGGGCTGGACTCAGCTCGAGTGGCCCAGCGCTGTGGCTACACCATCATGTCTCCCAAAGCACACTGCTCAGCATCACATTTGTCACCAGAGAAGATTCCAGGACAAGCTCCTTAAAGGTGAAGGCCATTAAGCAAAAGGACACAAAGTGCACTACTAAGCATGGCCCTGGCAGTGAAGTCTCCTGCGCTGCTCCAGCCCCCAGCTGCCTCCTAAGGCTGGGCAAATTAGCTTTTATAATTTACCCAGACTGTGAAATATCTTGGAAAGGTCTCAGAACGATCATATTTTCATGTCTTCCTGTTAAACACAGCCACACTTTTATCATCACAGCTACAAAAACATGACCTGTCCAACTTTTGTCTTGAAAATAGTGACACAGAAGGTTGAGTCTACTACAGAAGGGCTTTAAATATTATTCAGAAATTGCATCCATTCCCATGACAGCTCAAATTACAGAAACAAATGGAAACATTTTTATTTAAAGGTCTACCTTTTGCTACATAAAGTACACTTCATACACTGAAGATATCTAATAAAATACAGGGAGCAGCAGGAATAATCTCTCTCAAGAAAATTCCTTCAGCCAAGGATTACCATTTGCACTGTCACTAAATGCAAAGTTTATAACTTTGCACTATTCTTTTCAGATTTCTGTTTCAACATTAAAAACAAAATTAGTATTTTGCCATTTTTAATTTTAAGGTATTTCTTCAAAATGTTAATACCCTAAATCATGAGGGAAAGCAGAATGCACATCATTAATTTTTGTCTAAACCCCTTAAAATCTTGAGCAAGTCCTCTCATGAGGGTCTACTGAAGCCAATAATGCTTCATCCAAGTTCTGATTTTCTGCAGTACTTAGCTTTGAAAATGCACGGACAAAACCCTTTATATTCTCATGCTGATTATGCTGCTACATTTGAATCCTAAGCATATATTGAAGCAAGGCTATAACTTCTCGATATCAGGGAACATTGGTCCTATAGAGATGTCACAAACCATTTATGAACACAAAAATTAACAAACTAATCAACCTGTGCACCACTTTTTTTTTTTTACTTAATTTTAAGAAAATGAAGTTAATTTGATTAAACTGTCAGAGGGTGAGCTTTATCAAATCATGACTCTGTAGCAATAATAACTATCACCTGCACTTCTCATGTCAAAGAGGTCAAGTCTGAATTCTCTGATGTTGCACATGAATGGTGTAGAGGATCAAAGCACACTCAAACAGACTGGAGAAGACTTAACCTAGAGCCCCAGTGATCCCAGTTACAGTTTCAATGCACAAAAATTTTTCTTTATCCACATGACTGACATTTTCAATAGCTTCTGAGAGGGTAATTTCAAACAAACCTCTCCTCAATGTCATTGTCACCTACAGCCCAGATCTTTTCAGTTGGAGATAACCTGTTGAGATGGTAAAATTGCACCGCTGTCTGCTATGATTAGGGAATGGCAGGCTGCCAAGAAACTTATGGCTAAGAGAAAGAAGCAACCCCAAAGTATTTTGCCACCCCTGCTTTGTCAAATGGGAGTGTTGCAAAAAAGTCCTGTGTGTAATTTCACACAGTCGTGCTTCTGGTGGACCTCAGCGCTGACTGCCCTCTCCCTAGAGCAGCATCCAATTCCACTTCCTAAAGAAGAGTTACCATCAGTAAAGCTGTTACCAGCTCTAAGGACACAAAGTTCTTGGTGCTTTGGTTCAAACTTTATTGTGCCTTCCTTCCACGAGCCAAAGTGAACAGCAGAAGGTACAGATCTGAGGTATATGCAGGGGAGGAACTTCCACATTGGTAACAGAGTATTTTGGTAGCTCAAACTAGTACTTAAGCAGGAACTTATTTCAACTTGAGAAATAACATTTGTAATGTGAATGAGTAAATGCTTTACCTGTATTCATCCTGTGTGAACCGTGGAATTACTGAAGGCTGCAGTACAGCAATTTCTACGGTAGTGGTGTTGGCCTTCACAGGATCTCCATCATCATAGGCAATGACCACTAGCTATAAGCAATACAGAAAATCACCCTCTTAGTAAAGGCAAGAATAATTTTTATGTTGATTTGCAACAACACTTCTTGTATTTTCAGAGACTAACAAGTCGGATGAGATTTTCTTTCACTGCAAATCGTACGCTGTGTAAGAGCAAAACATAGAGGAAAAAGATGACAGCCATCCACAAGCTGAACCATCAGCTAGAAAATTTACAGAAACACAGTAAACTGGAATTCAAACACAACAGTCTTCTACAAATACCCCTCCAAACCACACTACCACCTTCAAGTACATTTTTCAGGAGATTCCCTTCACATAGAACCACAGACTGCCCTTACTCAAAACTCCAGAATCGATTTCAAGTTCTTTAATGGCATATATTCTAGTTCTACATTTACTTATTTTTATTGAAAAAACACCTATAACTCCCAGCAGAACAAACAGAAGCGCTAGGTAAAAATTCTGTGTTGCTGACATTAATATCTAAAACTGAGTTCTGATATCAAAACAAAAAATTAACATTACCTCCTCTCCTCCAAAAAAATCCTCTTAAGAAAAAACCTCCTCTGCATGCTAAAACATGGACAAGTCCAGAAGACGTTCTCCAAATTATAAATCTTCTGCTTATCTGATTTTTACTCATGTCCATTTGTTTCTTTAATCTGTGCTTGTCTGCTGGGACAAATAGGTTCACCTGTTTTCAGCTTTCATAGGAAGGTAAGCTTTCTGCTACCAAAAGGATGAGAGATCAGCCCACTGCAGATGGAGTCATGGGACAGTTTTCCAGTTTCCTCTCCCTCTGAATTTGTCCTTATTTCAGGAGGTCACTAGGTGAAGCAGGTCAGCACCTCATTCTAGCAAAGGGTTTTCAACTGATTTCTGCAAGTCCAGGCTATTCTCAGAACAGGTCAGTGAAGAGACAGATTAAAACAAAAGAAGGCATTTTTTCCAGCCAGTATTTTAGGGAACTCACCAGTGCAAGACACCATAATAGCAGAAAGTATGACTATGTTAAAAATTGACTGAAAAAATTCACAGAAGATTCAGTGACAGATATAAGCCCAATGGTCTAGATGCAAATACCAACTCAAAGCCTTCATATCACTGATTTCCGGAGTCTTCTCTGTGATTCTTCCCTAAGCATCCATATTTTCAGAAAAAAACAAAAATTCCTATTTTCTGCTAAATTTATCATTGATCTGCCCTAATACAGTCTTCATATAGAAATGTAGCTGTGTGTCCATGTGCACGACACCCGTGTGTTATGTATCACAGCTTCAGAAAACAGCCACACAAAACAGGAGTAAAAATAACAACAGAAAAAAGTTACACTTTGGGGATGTTGAGAGGAGAGAATTATCTTCCTCTGTGTTTTACTATGTTAGCTAAAAACTGAAAAGGACTCAAATTAGCACTGTCTTAAGTTCCTAGAACAGTGGCAGCATTATAACTCTACTCAAACTCACAGCAGTGCTTGATGGAATACTCAGAAAGGGGAGGCAGTCAAGCAGCTTTATTCCTTATAATGGAATAAGATGCAAATAAACCTCTCTTTAGTCCTCATTTCAGAACTAAATAACTGAGAGAAGAAACAAAACACACTTTAATGACCATACAGAAGGTTAGCGGTTTCCAAGTAGGGAAACTACAGATAAACCTACATATAAAACTACATATAAAATAGATTCTTTTTTTTTTTTTTGCTTACTGACACACTTTAATTTTCATTTTTAATGACCCCCTCCACTCTTGGACTTAAGAGGGGAGATCTGTCCCAAGGAGTTGGATTAAAAACATAACTTACTCCCTACTTACTACACTCGAGACTCTTGAGAAACAGCAGTGACACTGGAGTAATTTAAGTCTCCTTAAAGCCAATGTTTCTACATTACAGCACTTGTCAACAGAAGTCCCAAACTATCCAAGTGCACAGTAACTTTCTTTACAAGATACCTCGCTAATCTTTAAAAGTTCTCACAAAAGTGCTGCTCTGAGAACCCTGTTGAAAACAAAGAGATCAGCACGGGAACTTGCAAAACATGAGGCTTCCTTCAGCTGCCTCCCTGCTTCTTCTGCCCTCGTAACAGTAGAAATCAGATCAATTCCTGATGTTTCTGAAATCAAAAAGGCACGAAACATGCGCCAGGAAGAAATTAAGTAAAGAAACAAACAGAATAAAAATTTCACATCTTTCTGTACAACATAAAGTGACACAGAGAAACACGAAGGCAAAAGGAATGCCCTCAAATGCAGGCAGTATTTACTGACAACATACACCTATAGGAGTTCATACCTTAAACACTGTACTTGGCTGCTCATTCAGGTTTACTCGGGTTACTACACGTCCTGAGTCTTCCTCCACATCAAAAATGCTGGCACTGTAAGGAAACTGGACAACATCCACTTTGTACCGGACTCGACTTGCTGGCGTGCCCTGTAAGGCAAAACCAAAGCAACCTGCATGTTTTTGTGTTTTTACACATAGCAAAGGATTAAAATGCAACACTGGTAAGCAGACCATCACAAACAGAACTTGCTGTTTGTCTCACTCGTAACTAGGTCTGTTACTGAGCACCCCCCTGCCTCCCCCCACAATACCTTACAGTGACATCTGAGAGGTCCAGTAACAAAAACAACCAGAGGTTTAAAGAGAAAAGAGCTGAAAAACCCATCTACTTAAATACAGACAGGAGCAGTGGCCTGCTTTGTCACTACTGACATTTTTGAATAGCAGAAGATGGGCACTGCTTAAGGTTGGTTACCATACCATTCCAGAATGTTGTAACATGTTAAGCAAACTCCTTTGCAGTTCAAGAAACTTCTGCTCTGAAACCTCCAACACTTATTCAGCTTGTCCTAAAGTTACAGTGCCTTATTGCTGAAGAGGTTGTAGTGAGGCTGGTGTTGGTCTCTTCTCCCCAATTGCTGATGACAGGATGAGAGAAAATGGCCTCAAGTTCCACCAGGGGAAGTTTAGGTTGGAGATTAGGAAGAAGTTCTTTACTGAGAGGGTGGTTGGGCACTGGAATGGGCTGCCCAGGGAGGTGGTGGAGTCACCGTCCCTGGGGGGGTTCAAAAAACGGGTTGAGGAGGCACTTGAGGCCATGGTCTGATGGTCTGATGGTTAGGAATATGATGGGATAAAGGTTGGGCTTGATGACCCTCGAGGTCCCTTCCAACCAGAATGATTCTATGATTCTATGATGGGAAGATGGTTGCTGTATTGTTTTCTGAAAAGTCTAGGCTGGACTGTCCTGCATGCAGAACTATGTGGCATTCACACATTTGAGAGGAAACAAAAGGAAAGCAGAGCTGGGTTGCCTGGGCATGCCCACCATGCCACCTAAGCTGACTTATGCATACAAATCAAACAGCAGCATCTGAAGGTCTTACTTTTCACCAAAGCATTTCAAAATCCTCATCTCTAAGAAGTAAACCACAGGGATTATAGGGCCTGCAGCATTTCCAAACACATTCCTCCACTTGCTCTTTCCGCAGCTGAACTGTCCAGGTCCAGCAATTTTGGTACAACCATCCCAAAGGTCACATCCAAGCTGCCCTCGTGGAGGAGGTGAGCCTGCCCCACTCCTCAGGGCTGAGATGGTCACAAGCCCTTGTGTGGAGTGACCAGGCACCTGTGGCCCTACTCACCTGAAACAGAGGGCTTCTGCCTCTCAGCAGGAGCCGAGCACCCCCAGTGCCACTTAGCAGTGGCTATCAGAGCTGGCTCTAAGCACCATGCCAGAAAGCAGAAAGGAGAACACATTTGTTGTATCAGTGTAACAGAACACACAGTTTTGCAAACGGATTTTAAGTGGCCCCAAAATGAACCCTCCCATTGTTTATACCCCATCTCCATGACAGGAACAAGCGCAGACAGCTCATGCACGTGTCACAAGTTGTCTGCATGCATTTGCACCCAAAAATACCAAATTGAAAGGGAAATCAGAAGAAGCACTGCCACAGCATAGAACAGGTGATTTTTTTCAGATCAGTAACTTAGCATTTTCTAATTGAAGGTTATTTACCTGATTTAACTATTTTAATACTAACTGCCTAAATAAATAACATTTTTTGTGAAGAATGAAGTTTCCTAAAGCATCCATTATGTTCCAGTGATCCCATTTCAGCAGTCCCCCTCCAGGGACCTTCAAAGGACATGGAGCAATGCCATGCCTGCAAGTGCAGCCTAAGAGGCAGCTGCTCCTGCATGGCAGAGATGGGAGGGTCCTGGCAGCTTGCTCTGACCTGTGCCAATTCCCAGAGAGCAAAACGGGTGGCAGTGCCTGCCCCTGGGATCTCCACAGTCCCAGGCTCTGCTGCAACATCTATTTTCCCACACGTGCCCAGAGAAGCTTCTCTGGTAGCAGCAGGATGGTTCCTGGCACTCATTTACCTTAAAAGCAGCAGACACTTCTGGCAGGAATCACCCAACCTCTTCTCAGATGAGATGAATTGTACCACCGGCTGGTTAAGAGGATGCCTGGGAGACATCACATTTTAACAAGCAATACCTCCACTCTCAGCAAGGCTCCCTTCACTAGTACTGACAGTGATCCACTGCAGCAGCAGGTGACCAAAGCAGCTCATGAACACGAATACAAACCATGTGCTCATGAGCTGTACCAAAAAGGGGTATCAAAGAAGGGGCTTAAAGCAAAGAAGGGGTTTTTTGCACACTGGTGTCTGAATAACTGTTTTCCAGCAAAGCCTGTGTTACCTGGACATGTGGGCACTCGGGACGTTTCACAAAATTCAAACCAGGTTATTGGGTAAATACCTTTGGAAGTAGATTCAGAGAAGCACTTAGAGACTCAGGTCCTGTCCTTGGCATGATTTCAGGTTCTTAACGCCGCTGAGTCTAGACCTCAGAGTAGGTTTTAACCTTTACTTTGTATTTAAACAGACAAAATTTCAGAGCCCAGGGTTTCATTAACAGCGAATTGGTAATTCTCATCTGTATTCAATAATGTGGTCTAAAGCAGCTTTGTTGTTATTGAGAATAAAGTCAATGGACCATGTCAGCTGCTAAGTGCAAGGAGAAAGGAAATTTGCTTTTGTAAACAGCAACAGAAACACCTGCAAGAGTGGTTTAAGCTCACTAAATTGTATCAACATTTTGTTGATACAACAGAATCGCACTGAAACGCTCAGTCAAAACACAGAGTTTAAACCAAAGGCTTTACTGGGATGGATTTGGCCCAGGTATTTTCCATCACGCTACGGAGCCGCGTAACACAGTGTCACATTTTGCCACATTCACTTCTGATGAGGAGCAGGACTGTTCAGTGAACACACCATACTTCAGGGGTTGGAAAAGAACCAGGCCTGTGAGAGACTTGATTGTACTTAGAAAAATCTATGATTAGTGAAACAGTAATTGTTTAAGAGGATAATTAATAGGATGCAGGTGGTTCCGGAAAAATATTGATAAAGTGCTTTATTGTCCTTGGTAAAGCCATGGTTGGCCTGAGCCCCAGTCAAGTGAATCAACAAAAGATCAATCATGTGTCTTATGTTTAGGACTAAAAAATAGATAATAAATACGTGATCAAAGCAAACCTAGAGATACCCACAGTCTGCTCAAATCCTTTAACAGAGGTCTACAAGAAAGCTGGAGAGGGACTTTTGACAAAAGCATGGAGTGATAGGACAAAGAAGAATGGGTTCAAACTGACAGAGGGGAGATGGAGATGGGATGTGAGGAAGAAATTGTTTGGTGTGAGGGTGGTGAGAGCCTGGCCCAGGGTGCCCAGAGAAGCTGTGGCTGCCCCTGCCTGGCAGGGTTGAAGGCCAGGTTGGATGGGGCTTGGAGCAACCTGGTGTGGTGGGAGGTGTTCCTGCCCATGGCAGGGGTTGGCATTGGATCATTTTTAATGGTGCCTTCTAAACCAAAGCACTCTGGGATTATATGAAGAGTGACCCTTCAGCTAAGAATATTTATCTGAATTAAAATTCACAGGTAAAACCCTGTGCACGTAACACCCTGAACACAGAGAAGCGAGACGGGGCCGGATGCAACCAGTGTTTCTGGGGACACCTGCACAGCTCCTCTGGCTGACTTGAAATGCAGAAGCAAGGGGGCCATCACCCCTTTGAACCCTCCAAGGAAATGCAGTCCAGGAAGGGTTTATCAGGCTGCACAGTTTGGGTTCCAGCGCTGCTGGCAAGTCACAGAATCACAGAACCACTTGAGTTGGAAGGGACCTTGGAGGTCACCTAGTCCAACTCCCCTGTCAAGGGCAGAGACATAGCATCATTGAGGTAGGAAGAGACCTTAAAGGTCTAAGTCAATGTGAGCACCTTTAATAACTCAGAACTTAGTCTGCCAGATGTGTCTTGGTGTTTAGTGAAGTAATAGTTGTTAATAGTTAAAAGTACTTTACGGGACTATGCACACTAAAGACTGCAGGTCCTTGAAAACATGAGGAATTTCAGAGATCACAGTATAAGAGAGATGATTATACCACTTCCCGACTGGCATTCTCTGATTCAGTCATTTTTCTTCAACATTGTAATTAAGAGGAAATTACCTCCTGAAATCTACTCTATTTGGTTTCAGAGTAATGGTCCTCACGTTTGGTTGGAAAACTAAAAGCTATCATCATCATTAAACCTGCACACACTAGGTAATTTGTTATTAAATAAACAAAAATCTCATCAGGTTATTGTTCCTGATATGACTATCAAGTACACTTTTCTCCTGTCATTTCTGAAAACAACAAAATAGGGATGTATTTTTTATTACTATGTTTTGGCACCAATGTAATTAGAAAAATCTCCAGAGAGATTTCCCGGGGAAATCTATTTAGAAGCAAATTTTAATTATCTCAAATATTAATCATTTTTTGCCTCTGTTCTAAATTAATTTAGATGCATTCCTATGTCAACAGCAAAACTTGAATATAGCAGATAATCTTCTCCAATAAAGCATACAGCAAGGACTGTTCTTGGCAGGACCCATGCTCAGTCTCTCGAACCAGTTTTCCAGAGAGTTCAAGACTAATGTGAAACTTCGATTTAAAGCTCATCCAGCTTCAATTATTTCTTTTACTGCTGCATAATTCCGTGAGTTTCCATCTGCTCTGGGGAAATGGCATTCACTTGTGACACAGCTGACAGGTCTGAAAATGTCCCCAGTATTTACGTTAGGCAACGGGGCTGCACACCAAGGCCCTGGTGAGGAGACTGTGGAGGTTGCACATGTGTGCTGTCAAGATAACTCTCAGCTAGGCACAGAGAGGCTGCAGAGAAGCTGTACTGCAATAAAGCCAGGAAAAACGGTGAGAAGTAACACAAGAATAACTCCTGCTGTATATTTGTCTGTGTATTTCTAAAAGCAATTCGAAAGGAAGCCAGGAATAGTCACTCCTACTTTCCAAATGGGTGACAGAAGTACAGAACCAGAATGATCTGACCCAGGAAAGAGCAAGAAAAAACGTATTTTGCTTTCATTGGCAATCTCCTCGTGAGGATCACAGACCTGGAGATTGGAATACAGAATGATCCAAAGTCAGGAAACAACTGAGGCCATCAGATATAAAACGTGAAACAGGTCAGGAGTTTAATAAATTATCTCCATCTGTAGATTTCAGATTCTGTAAATCAGAATCTGTAAAGTTAGGCAATCAGATTCTGTAAAGTTAATTCTATGAAAAAAACGGGAAAGTGATGCTAAAACCAGAATTTCCAGGTGGCTGCACATGTTCTTTGTAAGATGCTCAAAGTAAAGTAACTAATAAAGATAGGGCAGACCACAAAGGGGGCAAATGACCTTGGTGGGTCTTATACCAGCTATGGGTTGTGAATGGTGCACTCATGTATATTAACCCTAAATTTATTTTTATAAACCCTAAAATTTGAAGTGTTTCGTTTTGTAGGATGTAACTCAGCGTGAGAGCCTGAAAGTCTGAATTCCTAAATCTGGAAATTCTGAATTGTTAACTAGAACAAGCTGAATACAAAAAGAACATGGACTTTTCAAAGCCATGAGATAAAATTACTTTAAGAACTCCTTGAATCTGCAGCATGTTTCCCTTATACAAACCTCCAGCAGACACTAGGAAATCCAACAGTAACAGTTTTGAAAAGATCAAGCACTGGACTGCCTGAAAATGCTTTCATCACCTATTAAATATCTGTGAAATTTCTAATTAAATATCTGTTAGCATCTTACTTATAGTGGGTGCCTGTGAAACAGTAAGGGCAATTACTCTCAATTTGACAAAAGGGCTCCATTGAAAAAAAACCTTACAGGATGTTACGAGACTGGAAAAACCACTAAATTGGATGTTCTGGAGCTCTGGAAGCCGACTGCTCATTAAAATTAGTGTTCTGCATCTGCTTCTATTGACATTTCAAATCAACAAAATCAGAATATGCAGGGGAACTGCCCACAGAAGAAATAGTCCAGCTTTTACAGTGATAAACCATACAAAAAAAGGCATATAGAGGAAAAGCAAACACCTAGAATCATAGAATCCTTATGGTTGGAAGGGACCTCCAGGGTCATCAAGTCCAACCTTTATCCCATCATATCCCTGACCATCAGACCATGGCCTCAAGTGCCTCCTCAACCCGTTTTTTGAACACCCCCAGGGACGGGGACTCCACCACCTCCCTGGGCAGCCCATTCCAGTGCCCAACCACCCTCTCAGGAAAGAACTTCTTCCTGATCTCCAACCTAAACTTCCCCTGATGGAACTTGAGGCCATTTCCTCTCGTCCTGTCATTAGCAATTCGGGAGAAGAGACCAACACCAGCCTCACTACAACCTCCTTTTAGGAGCCAAGCCACTCTCCATCATCTCTCAGCAGTCCTGGTTATCGGGTGAGGTCCCAGATGACTGGAAACTTGCTAATGTGACGCCCATCTACAAGAAGGGCCGGAAGGAGGATCCGGGGAACTCCAGGCCTGTCAGCCTGATCTCGGTGCCAGGAAAGATTATGGAAAGGTTCATCTTGGGGGAGATCACGCGGCAAGTGCAGGATAACGGGGGGATCAGGTCCACCCAGCATGAGTTCACAAAGGGCAAGTCCTGTTTAACCATCCTGAACTCCTTCGATGATCAGGTGACCCGCCTAGTGGATAAGGGAAAAGCAGTGGATGTTGTCTTCCTGGAATTTTAGAGAAGACTGAGAGGAGACCTTATTGCCCTCTATAACTACCTAAAGGGAGATTGTAGTGAGGCTGGTGTTGGTCTCTTCTCCCCAATTGCTGATGACAGGACGAGAGGAAATGGCCTCAAGTTCCATCAGGGGAAGTTTAGGTTGGAGATTAGGAAGAAGTTCTTTACTGAGAGGGTGCTCGGGCACTGGAATGGGCTGCCCAGGGAGGTGGTGGAGTCACTGTCCCTGGGGGTGTTCAAAAAACAGGTTGATGAGGCACTTGAGGCCATGGTCTGATGGTCTAATGGTTAGGAATATGATGGGATAAAGGTTGGACTTGATGACCCTGGAGGTCCCTTCCAACCAGAATGATTCTATGATTCTAATATTCACCTTCTGGTGAACAAAGCAAACAAACTAAGCACCTGTCACATAGATTGTGTTGCTCTCCCTTCAAAATATGTGGAGGGGTAAGAGCTTCAAGAACATAGCCATAATCATCTGGCATCTTTCATCAGTGTGCCACTTCAATAAAGCATAAGCTGTTCACAATGAAGAAAACCTCTTCTGCTCTCCAAGGAGGATTTCAGGAGTCCTTGAGTAACTTAGGCATGTGTGCAGCCATCTGTGCAGACCTGCTGAGCACAATCACCAGTAGCTCCTTTGTCAAGCATTCAAATCCCTACGCATGCCACTGTCTCATCTAAAATACAGATCTGCACACTTTGGTACGTAGCGGGACATAATCCAGGTTTAAAGCTCACTCTAGTCACCAAAACCTTCCCAGTCATGAGACTGATCAAGTTTGACCTCTAAAGTTTCAAGGCAAATCACTGCTCTGCTATGCATTTGGTCTGGCCAGTCCACACAGCCTCAAGAGTCCTTTTGCTTTCCTTTCTCTTGCTCCTGGAGTGACTCTCCCTGCCATTTTAATTCAGACTATACATTAGTTTGTGTAGGAAACAAAGATTCCATGCCCTTCTTTTGTGGCCATGTACAACATGGGTTAGCATTTAGCTTAAGTTAAATCAAAACCCAAGACAGAGAATGGAAAAGCAGCAAGAGGGAGGTAGTTTAAAAGAAACTTCAGTTGTGTCTCCGTAGAGCAGCTGAGTGCCGACTCACCCCGATGGCCCAAGTGGTGTCCAGGCACTGGTTCCACACGTTTCCACTTGCTGCTCCCGAAGCACAGGCCACTCATCACTCTTTGAGAGCTAAGCTAAGCTAAGCTAAGCTCTCAAAGAGGGGAAATAGATGGTTTATCAACAGCCCCGAGGACTCCCTCAGCAGCTGATTGACAATGAATTGAGGGATTTACACAATCTGTACCAACCCTGATACAGGCTTCAGATTTCTTCAGCTCCGAAGGATCATCTATCTGATCAAAGACTAGATGGCAACAGATGCTGGCTGGGGATACTAAAGACTGTGCTAATAAAAATGAGAAGTGTAGGTGAGAGAGTCAGACACTGACTTGTTCCAGGCTTTGGGGACTCCAGGTATCTCTCCCTGCAAAGACCTGAAAATATCTCTGAGAGAAACCAAAGCTGCATACATTTGTGTCAGCCAGAGCAAAGCAGCACTTAAACCCGAAGATTTTTCTACAAGATATTATCACACCTGCCTTAGCTGCTCGAAGCACCTCTTTGGCACCTCCAGTAGAGATGCAGCATTTCTGTGGCTTCATGGGCACACAAAACCCTTGCAAAGTTCCACACCTCACACAGGACACCTGCTTGCACCTTACCCCAGTTTTGACTTCATCTTTTGGTCACAACACAAAAGAGTCCGTGAGGAAACTAAACTCAATGAGGGTTATTGGAGTTCTTCTAGGAAAGAAGGCAAGGAGTTTAATAGTGGGAAAAGAACAAGTTTCTCACTCAGTTTATACTCTATCTATCTGGAATTACTCAGACACCCGTTTACACTGTGTAAACAGCCACTCAAACCCATTTGGGACTCCCTGGAGCAACTTTAGCAACACAAATACAGCAAAGCCTGTGCGTGACTGCACACCTGTGCAGAGCATGTTCTGGTGGCACAGTTTCACCACGCAGGGCTCCAGACTTGCCCTGAACGTGATGCTTGACCACGATGTCTAACAGCCTAAGCTAACCCAGTCTGGGACGCTAAGAAACCCCAGACAAAGTCACAGAATCACAGAATGTCAGGGGTTGGAAGGGACCTTGAAAGCTCACCCAGTCCAACCCCCCTGCCAGAGCAGGACCACCCAGAGCAGGGCACACAGGGATGCACCCAGTCGGGGTTTGAATGTCTCCAGAGAAGGAGACTCCACAGCCTCTCTGGGCAGCCTGGCCCAGGGCTCTGTCACCTCACAGTGACAAAGTTCTTCCTTATGTTCACCCGGAACCTCCTGTGTTCCACCTTGCACCCGTTCCCCCTTGTCCTGTCCCGGGCCATCCCTGAGCAGAGCCTGGCTCCATCCTCCTGACCCTCACCCTTTACATGTTGATAAACATTCATGAGGTCCCCCCTCAGTCTCCTCTTTTCCAATCTAAAAAGTCCCTCAGCCCCTCCTCAGAAGGGACAGGAGAAACAGGTAAGAACTTAAACCGACAGTTGCTCAAGACAGCCCTTCAAGTCCTGCTCTGGCCTTTAAAGAAAAGCACCGGTTTCTACGTTTTAACTGACATTTCACTAAGGACCTGAAGGAATAACTATCAGAGATCTCTTACACCTTCATGCCAGGATTTTTTTGAACACTCTGAAATCCACAAGTCAAAATAAAAATGTAATGAACTACCTACTTGGGAGCATCTGAATTTAGCAAAGAGAAATTTTGTTTTGAACTAGTAACTGTTAATAGTAACCAGAAATCCACGGATTTTTGCAACCAAACCAATCCTATTGTTAACATTTGCATTCTAATGATGGCTCTATGTTTTAGGCATCACGTCTGTATAATTAAATTAAAAAAAAAATACACATCTTTAGCCCAACTCAGCCATTCGTTTGGTCGCACAGATGCACATCCATACACATAAGATACATCGAGCTGCAAATAATTTACTGCATGGAGATTTGATCGGGGGAGATTTTTAAGAAAAGCAAGAAGATAACCTTTAATGTACATCTCCAGGAAATCAATCAGTGCTTCATTTAAGAGTAAAAGCTCACTCTTGCTCCTTGTGACTGTTTTTGGAAGCACATCACGGTCACTAATGGCACTTCCATATCTACGTGCTGTAAGTTTCTAAATCACTTAGGAAATACACTGCTACCATAAACCAGAAAACTCTATGCTACACGTCTCTTTCAGCCTCTCACCTTTTACCTGTGCTACTTTTTTTACCCATCCCACCCTCCCTGCTTGCACTTGTATTTATGACTTGTCCTTTAGAAGTCAAAAGCCACAGACAAATTATCTCTTCTTGGGAACGTCACTGAATGAGCACTTCCACAGTCAAAAAGTAAGACAGTAGGTAAAATACCTGCGCCCTTTGCCACAGGTGATGATTTATTAAGGTTGAGTTCAGCAGTATGAAATTTTTTTCTACCACTTACATGCGCAGCACTGCTGCTGCCACCTTTGCTGTTGAGGGAATAGTAGGAACAACAGGGCAATACGATGATAGTCCCAGTCCAGCAGCTCAAATGAGGAACAGGCTGAGGGTGGTGCCTATGGGGTGAAACAGAGAGGCAAACTCCACTGACACCCTTCAAAACCTCCCTTCCTACCCCAAACCTGTTCTTCTGCTGTTGGAAAATTCAACTTTGCCTTATCTGTAGAGAAATCACATGCAGGTGCTGAGCATTTCAATTTGGAGTCTCATACCATCCATATTAATTTGACAATGCAGAGCAAAGTTGGGATTTGCTGAAAACAGTGAGCAGTCTCTGAAGAGCTGATTAGGTCTGAAAAGCTTTTATGGCAGATGATGAAAAAAATTTAGCCTGACTTTTATCTAGGCTGAGTTTAATGTTGACAGGGGAATAGTCTACATTACTTGTAAAATGACAGCAGAAAAATTCAGGCTTGAATACTTAGTTAGGCTCTTATTAGACTTGACCTGATAATCAGGCATATATTAAAGCCATGATTATTTTCCTAATGGATATATATTTCTTTCCTCAAACTAATAAAACAGATTTATTAGCAATGTGCAAATAAGATTCCACCAGGTTACAAAACCCACAACAACTAAAATAATGATGGTGATAACTAAGAATATTCTTCTCTTTAAGGCAAGCTTAGAATAGGGTACTCTTGCTGAACAGAGAAACAGTTATGTGACTTTTTAAAAACAATTTCTGGTGAATTCATATCCAATACTTTGTGACACCATTTAATATCGAAGCCAGCTCCAAAGAAACACAGATTTTCCAGTAGTACAAAACATCTAAACAGGTTGGCTCAGTAAGAAAAAGAAACAAAGCCATTTATGCCTGCTAGTTTTCTCTACCTTCTTTTTTATTTTAAGAGTAACAACTATCAGCCATTAGTTTGAAATAAAATACCAACTTTCCAAAACCATTTTAAAAGCTTTCCTCCATAGTTAGCTAACTTTTATGGTTATTATATTCATTAAATGCCTACGGGTAGCTTCATTTTTAAGTGTTCATTAAAATCAAAGAAATGCAACAGTTGATTTCAAAGAACATTATTTCAACATTACAGTCCTATGCATTTATGCCTGTTGTAACAGTAATAAACAGGATCCCATATTCAGAGATTTTGATACCTCTCTCTCGTGCATGTGCACCAATTTCCCCTCAGAAGCAGAAGTGATCTCCACAGCTTTAAAATACAAAATATTCCCAACCACATAAAAGAAATCCATATAAATACACGAGGAAAGCACTTGAGTCAGGTTTTTATCCTGCCATTCCCACACCACCAGGAGATGGCTGTTATTACCCACTGTACCAAACAGCACAGGAGGTTGACCACAGCCAGTTTCTACACTTACCTGTTCCAGTGGGAGTGACAGGAATGTCAGAAAAGGAGACGGTTCAGAAGGTCAAGATGAAAAAGTGAAGTAACTTTGCACTAGGCAATACTGATTCCACAGGACTAAGAATTGTTATGAATGTATGTTAATCAGTTTTGGAACTATTTTGTGTCCTGCAGTACCTTAGTGACATCTCAGGCACATTACACCCAGGGGTTATAAAATGGAGATTGTATCAAATGGGCAAATACTTTATTGAGACTGAAGTATCTTACTGTAGGGCAACAGATACTATTAAATAAAAGCCACACAAAAACCAAGTTAAAAAGTGATTCTCTAGCACCAATGAATAATTATTTTCTATCCTCACTAACCTATTTATGTCAAAATTTCTATGGAATAGAAACTCATCTTCTTGCCCAGTTTCGTTGATCCTTAACAACCTTTCCTGCAGCCTTTTCTCCAAGGTCACTATGATAAACCTGCTAGAAGCTCACACGTACTGGGGTAGGGGGCAATTACAGGTCCATAGGGCTGTGACTTATGAACTTACTGTGACAATAAAAAAAAATAATCACCATTTCAAGACTTACACACAGCCAGTTTTCCCCACTCCCCCCTGGCAGATCACTCTGCTCGTGGTATGGGCAGCATGTTTCCTCTTGAATTATTTGCTGCTAACTGCTGAGGATAGGAGCTCCTGAACAGAAATGGTGTTCCCCAAGTCATTCCTAGGCAGAGCAACAGCTCAGCAGCATCTGCTCACCTCCCTGCAAATGCTGAATGCAGCTCAGAGCCAGTTATGTGGAGTAGAATCAAATAGTCTTGCATCAATTTCAAAATGGTTTTCAGCAAATAAGTATGAGATCTGAGCAATCAAGATTGCTTTCTCCTGCTTTCAACAGTGACTAAGATGATGGTGGAATCCTAGACCTGGTGTGCTCCAGGGACCAGTGCAGGAGGTCACAAAAAAGCACTAAACTTCCAGGGAGCAAAAAGGCAGTGGGAGCAAGAGTGTAGGTAGATCACAAAAATATGAATGCTTACAAAGCCCTCTGAAGGGCTATAGTAGGGAGTTCTGTATTTTAGACTCCTACAATGCTACTGGAGATATATCCCCTTGCTTAATGGTTCAAGTCCAGAAAAGACCAGGCAACGTGGGTATGAATCTGGTTAACCTTGCATGTCCCTGATCTTCACAGGTGCTGGAGCTTGTTACCTTCCTAGCAGCTTTCTGGCTTGGAAGACTTCCACAGAGCTGCAGATGTGCCAGCCTCCTTCCTGGTGGTTAAGACATTTTACATGGAATAGAGCTAAAGGTTTGAGTCCTTTAGGCACTGGAGGGAAGGCAGCCTAGGCCCCTACATCCCATTGAAAGGCTTCTCCCAGCAAGATTAACAGAACAAGATGCAGAGAGGAGAGCAGGCATTACCACCCCACCATCCTTCTCCTGCTGCATGCTGGAAGCTATGGGTACACCCAGATGTGGCTTTGAAGGAGAGTGTAGTTGCCCACCACAAAGAGAGTGGTCCCAGGCTATGTGTTTTAAAAGCACCTCTAAAGCAAGACCCTAGAAATCCCCACTTGCCTCTGCTGATCAGCCCAACACATACACGTGCTGGCTGTGCTGCTTGCAACTCAGCCCATTTGTGATTAACACATTGGCTGGTTGGGACCCTATTCTCACCTGCCTGTGCCCTGTGAAAGGAGCTTAACACACACCTCGGGCTCCATTCTGCAAGCAGAGCACTCCAAATCAGGCACCAACATTTCTTTTACTCCCCTTCAAACTGCCCAGGACTAGCCATTAAGGTGCACCTCTCCCCATTTCTTTTGTTTACTGCTCATTGTCTATGTCTTCTGTTGCCACATTTCTCAAATACTCTGTAGCACTACTAATTGATAACTACTGCTCTCCATTAACTACTTCATGATAATTCTGTCCTTCATATACTTTAAACAAACAACAGTCCAGATCTTCAGCTGTTACAAACTACCTTAAATGTCTCCAAATTCAGTAATACCCCATTAATATTCATCACCCGGAGGGAATTTACTTACCACTGTGCATTAGGACTTTTTATGATGGGATAGCAGGACTGGCCTTACAGAAATACCGCTGTATCATTTCTGTCCTTGGGTGGTAAATAAATTACTATGGAGCATATTTAAGCTAAGTTAATTTGTGTCAAAGCACTGTCACCAGTTTTTAATGTGCATGGCACATTCTCTCTGAACTCCTGTCCCTGAGGATTATTCTCCTTAATACGCCAAACGCTAACAATTAAAAATTAAAGCTGGCTGGCAGAACATCTTTGGCTTTTATTGTCCTCGGTGTATCATCTGGTCACCAATGTTCAACAACCCCTGATTACAAAAAATTTATATTACCCTTCAGAATAGCTAACAAGTCAAAAATATGTGCCCAGTTCTGTCAGTCAAGCACTTCACCAAGGAAGAGCAATAAAAGCCAGTGGCAGAAATAAACTTTATCCCCAGAACAGGTGCACTCAGTTCAAATGCTGCCATCCAACAGGGCTGGCTGGTGAGCTGTGCACTTCCACGTGACCCTCTGATGGCTCAGGCTGGAAATGCATAATGACTGCGAAATCAAGAAAGCGACAATCTTACAAAGTTGTGCTTTGTTTCCTCTTTAAGCTGCAGAACTGTACCAGAGACAGGCACGGCTTCCCTTCCTGCCTGCTCCTCTTATTCATCTACACTGTCAAGTCAGATAAAGAGCTTTCCAAAAATCTTCCGGGCAGAAAAGAGCTGTATCATTGATTTGCCAGCTTCAGGAACAATCATTGTAAATGCAGCCTCTGTCCAGAACAACAAAGGACAGGCTGACATAAAAAAATGTATGAGTTACTGTTCTGTGAAACTCATAATAACCACCTTTGTTGTTGAGAGAGTTGGGTCACTTATGAGGGTTAAAGATTCTCCCCTCCTGGGGGCAGAGTATTAACAGAACCTTTTTGCTTACCGGAGGATCTTGATCCTCAGCTGAAACGGTTGTGACGACGGTGCCCTTGACTGCATTAGGAGCAACCATTCCCCTGTAGAGCTTCTTGCTAAATACTGGAGAGTAATCATTCATATCCTGCAAAACATAATTAAGAGTTTAGTTCTGAAGTTCAAACAAAATTATAGATGCATTCACAATCATTCTTTTCAAGCTCTACCAAATCACTCCTTCCTCATTAGGAAGCCTATTTGCCATCCACAGCCTCTCTGGGCTCTCAATTCCATCACCACCACACAAAACCAGCACACAGGGGGAAGGTACCGGAGTGTCAAAACCAATATTCACGTGAGACAGATCGACAGGAGGAGATTCTGCAGCAAACCACAGAGTCTCACCAGTAAACAAAGCAGTGACACCTGCTTCTGAAGCAGCGGGCCACCACGTGGCTCTGCTCATTTGCTAAAATGAATGAGCTGCTGTTGCTTGACAGTGTTTGTTACCTCCAATATGCAATTAATGAACAGAGAATATAACGTCAGGTTAGTAGCAACACCTCACGAGAGCTAAAGATGGTGTTCTTCAGACTGATGTGTACGTTGGCAAAAAGAAGCTTCAAAGGCTCGAGTGAAGCCCAATTTCATTGCTGTAGTAGTGTGCATATGCACACACACTTTCACACCTATATACATGTGTGCACAGCTGTGTATGTATACACAGAGTCACGGGTACCTCGTTGTGTCAAAGATACAACCTCACCCAAAGTCAGCACGAAGGGAGATGCAGCAGTCGGATGCACACAGCTCTCAGTCGCATGGTGCCCCACGCATCAGGGGCTGCAAATATTTAGGTGCAAAGATCACAGGTTATTAAAAAGGCATCCATTCAGACTCTCATAGGTTGCCAGAAAGTAATTTTTTGTCAAAATTCTCTCACAGAGAGTTCCAGAATATCTTTCCATACGTTCCTTTAAAAAACTTAAACGTACATCTCTCAATCACAATATTTATTCTACTAATAAAACGGATTTCAATTTTCTTTCTGCAGATCAGAAACAGATTTATTCATTTTTGCGTACTACTCTTTCCATTGCCTTGCCCATATGGATAACATAGATTAAATTTTTGGGGTTTTTTTTGCAGAACAAATGAGAAGCACCATATGCCCTTGGGACTCAAGAGTGACTTTACTGATCCTCTAATGAAGACTGCTTTTCCCCCCCCTTAAAGCACAGTGTGTGTCTGAGCTCTGGAGGAATACAGGTGCACCCCATTTCTTAGATAACCCACAAAAACCCAGCTACTCAGAGTTTACACAACGATACCTCTACCTGTTGCCACAGCTCTTAACCCTGCAAACACAATATGCTGATACTGGCTAGCACATGACAGCACACAATCACCTAACACATTCCTCCATGCCTCAGCAGAGGAAATGACAGCATAATAAACATCTCTCTTGAAAAAAAAAAAAAAGAGAAAAAAAAAGACTGCTATGAGTCCACTGAGAGTAAATGCCTGAATAATTAACGCGTTTTGTTGAAAGGTTTGCAATTCGAGTCTTCAAGGCACTGGAAATGCTTTTTCTCTGATTTTCAGATTTTCAAAGAGACAACTGGATCATCAAAAAGTGACTACTGGGTAATTCAGACTGGGAGAGCATTCAAGCGAAAACATTTTGGAAAAACATCCCAATTCAAAGAGATTAGCATTCTTGCACGGAATTACAGGCATTGAATCTTATAATTTCAATTTCTCGACCCGCCTGCAAGCAAATAATTTACTTCATCTGAGAATTAAATACTCGGGACTATTTTACATAAACAATTTGTTTCTCACAACTCTTCAAAGTGACATCGTGGTTATAAAACAAGTTCTGATTTCTTCCATTTCACTCCCAGAAACTCCACTCTGGAGCAATATATGGCTGAGGCAAAGAAACCAACACCACCCATTCTACCTCAAAGAGAAGATGGGGAGTTACTTCATTTGAAGCAGACACAAAGTAGCTATGAATACAGAAACACCGGGCATGGAATATTAAAAATCACCTCCAGTATGACAGGAGAAGTGTGACACAATGCTACAGGCACAGGTCTGACAACTGCCTGCATCTGTGTGTTTGGAACTGTTTTGGTTCGTAGACCCTCAAAGTCTTCCAGTGGGATACATGACCTCTTAAAAACTGCATACACACAGAGAAGGCATCTTCTTTCTCCATCTGGGGTAATGACCCAGTACTATGCTTACTCTGTGTTTTGGGGTTTTTTGTTTTTGGTTTTGGTTTTTTTTCAGCTTTTGCTTCCCATGATCTGGATGCTGAAGATCACCTCCATGAAGGAGGTGACGTTTCTGAACTAACCCAGCCTTTTATCTGCATTTATTCATCTTTTTTGAATTCATCTCTCCCTGTGCACCTGCAAATCCATAGCCACAGCTGGTCTTTTTTTTTTAGCATAGCAGCAAGAGATATCACTCTGCTGTTTGCTCACGGGAGGGTGGGGACAGTCACCGTGTGATGTTTTTGCTATCTTTTGAATACCTTTATGTGACCTTAGCACCTGGAAATCTGTGACTGAAGGTATTGGAAAGCATAATCCTGTTTAAACATGATAAACTACATGCTCTGCTATAGAAAGTGAATAAGTCATCATACTTAATGCACTGATTTTTCAAGATATGGATCAGTACAAAATACACAGGAAAACAAAGCAAAGCAGAAAACAGGACACAGCAAGACTTCTGCCTCTCTAACTGACCTTTCCTCTAAGACAAGCTTCACACACAATTGTGCTTCACGAACCATAGCTGAGCCAACCAACAGGCACCAAATGTGTCAGTCGGACACAGCTCCATGTGCTTTACTTCCCAGCTCACCTCTTCCCACACCCTAAAGCAGCCGCTCATTTTTTACAGCAGAGTTCGAGCTTAAATGTTTCCACTTTTACCAAAATAAGAGTTCCCTGTAAGAATCACCACAGGTCTTCTCATCGTGCAGCTGCAGCCAGGGCACTTCAGAGAGTGAGACCGTCAGCACAGACAGGTGACCAAGCCTCATGTGCTCACGAGTAACTCCTGGAAGTAGAACGGGATTTTTGCAGGCAGAAGGTTTAATATGCAAAACATGCAGGTGACATGGAAATAGGCTTTTTTGGGGGGGTTGTAATGCTTTCTTTGTTCTAGCAAAATTCTTGGCTCAGAGGCAGCAGGAAGCAATGACTCTTCTGGGCGATTCCCCATAGAGTAAGTAGAGATTTTGTTAGAGACATGATGGAGAAATGAATACATTATAATCTCTTTTGGCTGGCACAATTTCTCTTTACATATTATGGGTACTTAAAGGTACCAAAAAGGTCAGAAAAAGAAACTATTGATTTTCCAGCAAAAAGCACCACCACCAAGGATGGAATACAGTCTAGATCTGATTTTGTTAGAGCACAGAAAGAAACTGAGCTCTGTGCTGTCTGGGAATAGCTCAAGAGGTCATGGGCATGATCCGCTCCATCCCACCCCCAAAACCTGTGCCCTTGTAGCCAAGGTCCCCAATCCAATTTTCTTCAGCAAAGTGGACTTAACAGTGAGTAGTGCTCAGCATACCCTTGTGGAGTTTGAAGAAATTCCTAGACGGCTCTATACAAAAAATCCACAAATAACCTTGCTGAATCTTGTGTACTCCGGGAAGGGATAAACCTTTCTGTCTAGCACGATGCCCTATTAGCAGTGGCCTTCGTGAAGGCAAAGACTCCTGATGGGCCAGCAAGATAAAACTGATAACAGTCCTTGACGCTGATAACAGTCGTTGGATAACAGTCCTTTGTTTCAAGGAGCCATGACTGCCCAGAGGGTAACCTTGTCCCCATTTACCTACAAGAAGTTGACAGCCCCGTCTATGCTATCCATATATGACTATAGCACTCGTCTCTCCACCCAAATCAGACTACATGTCACCTGTGGGTGGGAACCTTGTAGCTTTGGGGATAAAAGCCGGGAAACAGGATCATTGAAAGACACATCACAGAATCACAGAATCACACAGAATTCTAGGGTTGGAAGGGACC
>VZRW01008240.1:9963-30245 GCA_013398125.1 Aegotheles bennettii | reverse complement strand
AGCATTTGTATCTTTTACCCTTGGAGTAGAAGTATCTCTGGGTTGTAGTATTTACTGTTGGTGTTAAGCAACATCATTAATAGTGTTTTTGCAGTCAGTGCATTTATCAACGGCAATTCTGAACCTGTTGTATCTGTCACCTTAATAAACCCTATTTTTGCAACTTTGTGAATCTGTTTCAGTGCAAGTCCTTAGTAGGACTCTGGACAGACAAAGTTTGCATCTTACAGCTTTGTGCATCTGTTTCGGTGAAAGCTCTGAGTGGGGCTCTGGGACAGACAAAGTTGGCTTCTCATGACTTTGTGAATCTGTTCCAGTGCAAGTTCTTGGTATAGAACTCTGGACAGACAAAGTTGTATCTAAACCTTGACTCAACGGGAAGGCTTTCCCCCAGCCACCTCGCAGAGGTTTTCCCTTTCTCTTTCTCCCCCCTTTTATTAACGTGACAACCCTGACAGATGCAGAGTTTTCAGGTTTCCATCACAGAGGGACTCGGGGCAAAAAGAGAACATTTAGAGACAGTACTGGGCTTGTGCCATTACTGCAGACATGCATTTGCACAGCTAAATAACTGAGGGGTGCTCCACACCTGATGGCTTCTGCTTAAAACACCAAAAAACCTGACTTTGCATAGAAAGGGATGCAGCATGTGAGTGCAGTCCCTAACCACAGGTTAGGAATAGGGGTAGGAAGAGGTAGCTTAATCACCTTTTAAATCTGAGGAATAATCCTACGTGTGCTCTTGTAGCCAAACTGCTGCATCTTAAAACTATTCACAATTCACCACTTGAGTCACATAAATTCAGGTTGCTATTAACTATCAGACACACAGAAAAATATGAAAATGGCAAATATAGGTAATTAATTCTATACATATATCTCACTTTTAAATACTCAGGCTGTGTATTTTGACAGTAAGGTAATAGCAGCCACATATTTATATATCAATACAAACCAGACTTTATGTCACTGCTCATCTAGCTGCAGATTCATTATTTACAAAACAAAGTGAAAGTCAAAGCATAAAACCCCCAAAGCTTTCTTCCTATCATAGATTCTATTTATCAACCACTTTTTGTTTGGTTTCGTTTCAGATTGCTTACGCTGGGCAGCACAAGAAAGCAGAACAGGACACATCTTTACACGCTTCCCTTGCACTAAGATTAAGAATCGAGCATGAAAGAAGCACAATATGGGAGAGATGCTCACATATTATTGTGCCCGAGAACCCACATTAGTACATTCTTCAGAAGCAAATTAAGACATATTAAGAGATTTCCTGATGCCAACTCATTTGTTAATTCAGATGTCACCCTCAGCATGTGAACGATCCCACTTCCCGACCAACTTCCTCACCCTCTCAACAAGACACACCTCGTTCACAAGATTTAAAGCAAGAGGTTTGTAGGAAACAAATATTGACCTGTCTGCAAAGATGATGAAAACACCAAACAAAAATGCTGGAGAACTAAGATAGTCATCTAGGAATGCCAATGAGGAGAAACAAAGCATGGGGGAGGAAAGGCATTAAGGAGCAAATCAATACCTAATTTAAAAATCATTAAGACAGTCACCAGCTGTAATGTACTAATAGTAAACTAGGTGCTCTCAGACAGGTGGTGACTGCCAACGTGGGAGGGCAAGGCACAACTGGAGCAGAAGAAAAATATCTGCAGTACAGCATTCCCAGCACAAAGTTAACTCTTAGCCTTAAAGGGACTTGATTTACTGGGACACCAAGGGACCCTTAACGCCCGTACTCCACTAAGTTAAGAATATAAGCAGTTAGTGTCTGGGTGAAATAATCTCCTCTTTCTCCTCATTCACTGATCTGGGAAACACACAAATTGGATTCACATGCCTGACTTCTCCCTGCACCATCACTGCCCCTTACCTTCACCTGAAGCCGCACGGGCAGCACCGACCCGCGTGCTCACGGGCAGCGAGCTGAAGCCACCCCTGCTCAGCCACGTGGGCAGCTCCCAGAGCCTGGAGTTGCCAGGATTTATGACAATCATTGTCACAACTTGGAGCAGACCCAGCATCCCTCTCTGACTTCGCAGTGGATCCTGCAGATCCATGTCCCCAAGGATCGAGAAGCGTGGATGAAAACAACATCCCACACTTCAAAAATATAACCCAAGCAGCAAAGCCGGGAGGGACAACTGCACCAGGAGCTGCTGTGGCAGTTCCAGGGTATTTGGATGATGCTGCCTGAGGAAAGGAGCTGGATAAGAAGAGATAGAGGATAAGCCTGGAGAAGAGGAGACTGAGAGGAGACCTTATTGCCCTCTACAGCTACCTAAAGGGAGGTTGTAGTGAGGCTGGTGTTGGTCTCTTCTCCCAAATTGCTGATGACAGGACGAGAGGAAATGGCCTCAAGTTCCATCAGGGGAAGTTTAGGTTGGAGATTAGGAAGAAGTTCTTTCCTGAGAGGGTGGTTGGGCACTGGAATGGGCTGCCCAGGGAGGTGGTGGAGTCACTGTCCCTGGGGGGGTTCAAAAAACGGGTTGAGGAGGCACTTGAGGCCATGGTCTGATGGTCTGATGGTCAGGAATATGATGGGATAAAGGTTGGACTTGATGACCCTGGAAGTCCCTTCCAACCAGAATGATTCTATGATTCTGTGATCCACCAGGATCACAGCTCCTTTCTGCTGGTTGCTGAGAGGAAGGTGGTTGTGATGAGCTCAGGACGTGGCTTCTTCTCACTCCAGTGAACTACAGCTGCAGCTCAACACTGTTACCATGCTTCAATTAATGAAACACACAGTGACAGACTTGTCTGATTCGAATATTGCCACTAACCTAATAGTAAATTGGGTTTAAACCTAACCAGTAATAGTAAATTTATTCTGAAAATGTGTTTTGGAAGAAATCTTGTTTTGTAAGAGAGAAATAAAGAGTAAAAACAGTAGTTAATTTTTCATCAGCTATCTCCACACAAACAGAAGCAACTCCAGTGACACTCCAGTATATTTGATATTTTACATGCATATACAAATATTTATGTATACATACCTATAGCTATCTCAGGCATAATAATTTGTGCAAATGCCCTTTTATCCCGCAAAGGGAACCACTGAAGAATTGCTGCCTTTAGCCTGCAGAGCACTAGAGGGCAGCCCTAGCAAATGGGAGCGAAGCCATCTAGTCATCCAGCTTTGGGATTTTTTTTGCAGCTTATGAAATCAGTCTGATTTTTTATTTCCCCTTTTTTTTTGTAGATTGTGACCTAATTATAATCAAGTATCGATTATTTATTAAAATAGCTGCGACCCCGTGACAGCAAAATCTATAAATCTGCTGAACAGTTCCAGAGGGGCAAATTCCTGTCAAAGAACACCAAAATCACAGACTCTTGTTGATTTTTCCAGACCACCAAGAGAATGGTGCTGTGCAGATGATTTCTGCCATTACCAACAGAGTAGGCATGCCGACAAGCTACCTAGGGAGCTGTGTTACAAATCTACTTCAGCTGTTGCCATAAAGAAATGTTTTACTCTCCTATTTCCAACCTGTTGAAAAAAATCACTCGTTAAGCTTGTTAGCTACTTAAATATCCCATTTTCTCTGTTTGCATCCATGTGTTTTTCCTGTTGCTTCAGGACTGTGCTCCTTGATTGCACCTGCTGATGCCGAGGCTCCTGTTTAGCTGTACCTAAGTGAAAATCAACATTCAATCCTCACTCCAAAAACAGGGACTGAACAGCGTCGGAGCTACCAAATGCATATCAGACATTTGCAGTTCCTTTTGCAGTCTGCTGGCTTTTATCACAAGTGTAATAAATAGGAAAAAAAAATCCATTTTCAAAGCAATGCCTCCTTCCACTAATGTTAAATGTACATAATATAATCCCACAAAGGGAGAAAGTGAAAAGGTTTACTTCAAAGCATAGCATATGTCACACACTTCCAAATTTCCAACCCTTCCCAATCTTTTTCTACAGCTACAGATATGTATCTGTAATTTTCTGCTGTCATTTTGTTTTGAACATCTGCCACTTAAGTCTATGTGCACATTACCAGAGCTGGTGGCTTCCCATCCGAGCTGCCTCCAAGTGTTTAATAATCCCCTGCTGTTCTGGGACTTCCAAGGGCACATTTAACATTCCTCTACAATACTCATGAAACTCTCTTCTACAGAAAGAAAAGGTGTGTTTTGGTGTCACGGTACTTGAAAATCATCATTCCTCCTGTGCTTTCTTTTAACCACAGAAAGATGTCACTCAATGCCTTATTAAAAAAACCCCAGCAAGATATTTTATTACTGAATAAGCAGATGCCATCAGGTATCAGCTCCAGCCCTGCTTCTTTCTGGCCCCATTCCACTTGTGCTCCTGGTCAGACCCCAGAGCAGGTTCATGCCCTCACTACATCTGGGGCTGTCAATGGAGCCTGTCGGTCTGCCCACCTGGGACTGTGCCTGGTTGGGGACGGCACTGCCCACACTGGGTCACCCTCAGCACCCAGCTCACCCCTCCACGTGGAGCAGCCTCGCTCATGCTCATGTCTCACAATAATTTTCAGTTTCTTCATCTGTTAACTATCAGTTCATGAGAAAAACAGGAAAGTGGGAAGCGAACCCTTTGTAACAGGCACCCAAGGACCCATAGATCTTTGACCTCTGTCGCAAGCCCTCATCATGCCCTTTAACAACACATTTTTTGGGCCCAAGTGAGCAAGTGCTTTCATTTTGATGCAACTAGGCTTTGCAACGGGTTCCCAAAGCCTTCCTTTAAAAGAAAAGCCAAGTGCAGGTCATTCTCAGCAGAAACCTCTCCAGCATGGCACTCATGGATGTTCCACAGCATGAGATCTTTGCTCCCATCATTATGTTTCAGCTACAGCATCTGTAAGTGCTGTACTTCCTTACCATCCATGTCTCTGGTCCACGCTAGCTGGTAATAGCCATCTAGTGCCCACAATTCTTTCTGTAATTTCTCAGTTTCTGCAAATCCTCACTTGATTCTATTTCTATTATTAAACTTGGTAAAAGTCTTTCAATATGATGCTAATCAACCATACTCAGAACAGTACAAATTTAATGTTAAATATTAAAACGCAAATTTCACATGCTTTCATGTCACAGTGATCTTAAATTACACAACAGCCTAAAAACAAATCTTAAAGCTCTTCTGAAACGAGGTCTCCGGATTAGGAGTCACAGACTCAGCACTGAAACAACTGAAAATTTGAGCTGTATATTGAGAAAATGATTCTCTCACAGGTGAGTCTATTTTTCAGAAAGAAAATCAAAATGTTATTCAACTATAATCCCTTTACTAGAAGACTGTATCTTCTTTTCCTTTTCCCTTAAATGTCCACCATGCCATGTACACAATTACAGCGAAATACAACCACTGATCTTACTTTGGCCAATAGTTTTTCTATACATATATATATATATTCATACATGCATGTGAACTGTATCTATTCTTTCACTAAGCAAACCCTTGTGCAAGCTGAGAGGATGCATCATCATTATTCTTCAGGCCTTAATGACCACTAGTGATCCCCAAAAGGACTATCATAGGCAGTTAATGTACAATATAGAACTGGGACAATAACCAGAATTTTAAGATTTCAAGCAAGCTCTCATCCTTCAGATAAAGACTGGTATTATTAACTTAAATGGGGATTGGACAGGGCTTGGAGCAACCTGGTCTAGTGGGAGGTGCCTCTGTCCATGGCAGGGGTTGGGACTGGATGAGCTTTAAGGTCCCTTCCAACCCAAACCATTCTACGAATGCAAAGGGATTAGAAATGAGTCACTGTAAAATGGCTTAAAATCACTGAGGTAAAAGAACTCTTTTTAAGATATTTTCAGTGTTGGTTCCTCTGTAATTCCTGCTTTCATTTCATCAGCCAGTTTCTGTAATTTATATGAAGAAGTTGAACAATTTATACTTCCTAATGTATATGATAAAAGTAATGGAAAAAATCTACTTATGACTTATCTCACTGATTTTTAGCTTTAAAAGTATTTCTTTTACAAATGCAGTAACAAGTTAATTTTGGTATCAATAATCATATATGCAATAGAAACCTACTGTGACTATTTCCACTTCAAATTACATATGTAAAAAATCTTCAAAGTTTTGACTCATGAAAAATGCAGCTTTCAATGGGGGGCAAGTGAACTCATCATATGGCATGAGACAGAAATACATGATTTCACCAGGTACTGGAGC
The DNA here is from genome assembly GCA_013398125.1 of Aegotheles bennettii. NCBI lineage: Eukaryota > Metazoa > Chordata > Aves > Caprimulgiformes > Aegothelidae > Aegotheles > Aegotheles bennettii. The sequence continues at coordinate 24,052 of VZRW01008240.1, read as the reverse complement.
ACCAAGAACTTTGTTTCCTCCAATTCTTTACATAATCTCTTGGCTTTTTACAATAAACACATACCACCTGTACATGTATTCTCCTTTCATGTTCATGCATCTCACCAGGACACTCTTCCCTCAAGACACGTAACAAAGTTTGCAAGCAAACCTCTGTTTGTGATCCTACCTTTGGATCTGCTAAGGTAGCATTTCAATTTTGTATTTCCATTAAGCCCGTTGAAGTAAGCCCTTGCTTGAGACCTGCTCCTAGCTGTGCCACAAGTATTTGGTATATCTTTTAGATTTACCTACCAATGACAGTGGCTGATTTAGAAAGAGCAAGTTCAAAATCTTTGTGCTGATGCTGACAAGATAATATGACAAACTGTACGAATCATAGAATCATTATGGTTGGAAGGCACCTCCAGGGTCATCAAGTCCAGCCTTTATCCCATCATATTCCTAACCATTAGACCATTAGACCTTTGTCTTTAAATGGGTGCAGTGCTCCTTTACGAAGGGTTCTTTGTTTGAAGTATACAAAATAGAAGCTTGTTAACATGGTATAACTGCCTCTTTTTTCATATTTAGTGCTCAGCAAGCCCGAAAGTAGCTCATAATATAAATTAAGGGATAATATTCATAGCGGAATATATGAGGTAATAAATGACAAACAGATGATTGAACAGATAAATTGAGATTGAAAAAAAAAATCTCTGTTTACTGGCACTGTAGACCAACACCATGTCTGCTATTCCATTAATGCCACTAAAAAAAGAGATAAATAAGCAGTTACATTTTGGAGGCAATACAACCCATTTTTTCAACCTCTGTGTAAGTTATGTGCTGCTGCTGTGCTGAATGGCCCCGTTAACTCTTTAAATGGGAAATGGTTTTCATTGCACGTTAGAAAGGAAAGGCTAACTTCATAGATGTAATTATACTGAAAAAAACATAGCTTAAAAGTTATTTTAGAAATATTATAAACTGATGATGTGCTTGACCTTAACTGATTCACCGATGTCTTTTATCTTCCATGTATCCTTCATTACCTGTATAGTTTCTGGCAGAAAATCTTCATCATTATTATTATTATTACTGTGATTAAATCTCCCCATAACATGAAATCCCACCATAATGAAGCACTGATGTATTACTGTTCACCTGCTCATTAGAAACAAGACTTGAGTAGATTTCTAGTAAATACCTGCAGGAGGAGAAAGCAGTGGCAGCTACACAGATGCATGGTTATTTAAACATCTGGCAGAGCAGGGTTTGAACCAAAACATGACCCCTCTCCCTAATGACAACCCGTGGATGGATCCCTCTTCTCCCATTCTCTCCTAGTGATAATTTAAGCATTTTATCGAGACTAAAGCTCTGGAGCAGCACGGTAAATGTGCTATGTGAGGACAGGATCCTGCTGTAAAGCTTTCTTTCACTGTCTCAAATGCTGGGTTTCTGCACATTTTCCCCAATACACCTTAATTTTCTTTGCTTTACTGTTGGCTCTGATTGGTTTGAGAGGGTGATTCATCCACAAACATGCAGTTTCTTCTAACCCTCCTACCCTAGAGAAGCAACAAATTCTATTTCTCCTTGTTCTGCCGCAAGGTTTAGGTTGGCAGAGGAACAAAGGGAGCTTTCTTGTCCAAGCAGGTTGGAGCTCTGCACTGCTATGGCCTCATTGCAACCAAGACCATGCCATTTGCTCCCAGCTCCAGTAAGAAGGGCCGTAAGAACGGTCATGTGGATGAAGCACCATTCAGAGCAACCACGTCAGAGATGAAGGTTGAGCTGCTAGACACTTCTGCGTGGTTGGTTTGCTTCTTTTACACAAAGTTCCCAAGGAGGGCAGGCTTAGCACAGTGACTATGGAAGATTCAAACTCAGCCCCACAATAAGTATCGATCAGTGCATACAATGCATCATCTGAAGCATAGGATGACTTCTAACTTCTCAATGGCTTACTTCTCCTGAAAAATTAGTCTGAGAGTTGCAGTTTGTGTGTTCTCTGATGACAGCGATACCTTTCTTGATGTTCATGGGTAGAGGCAGTTTTACTAAGTCTGGAAATTCATTGTATAATGTTTGTAACAGACCACTGGGATTAAGGCACAGTAGGAATTCCACAACATATTTGGTTGGCAGTCTCGTAATATGGCATTGCTAGAAACATATAGATCTTGTTATTATTCTTGTTGCTCCGTCACTTTGAATCATCAGCCAGAGATAATGGCTTCATTAAATTACATACTCTACTTGAAAAACTGAAAAGGAAACCCATCCCAGAACACAGAAGGGAAGAAAAAGCAATTATAACAAACAAGAAGGAGACATAAAGTAACATAAAAATAATGCTGGTAATAATAATAAGAGGAGGTCACAGCATAAAATATGCAAGTACCTTACGGGCCCCATGATACAGAAATTCTTATAATATGTATTTAGGAACACATTACTCATTTAACAGCAATATAAACTGGAAAAAAATAGTTTATGTTAAGAAGCTCTATTACCACAGTAATTGTTTGCAAATGCTAAATCCTAATAATAAGCACACCATTTGATTTCGCTTCTTCCAGCGCTGGGAAACATTTCTATTGGGAGGGGATGCTTCTGCGTACTGCAAGATGCACCACAGCCTCTCCTCACAAACGATTCAGCCCTCAGACACTGAGTGAATGCAAAACTCTGCTGCTCTCATGGTGACAGAAGTTATGTTTTTATCCCTTAAACTACACTTTCAAGACTGCTAAAATTTGCTGTCTAACCTATATCATTATATATCTAAAAAAAAACCCCCAATCCAGATAAAATAAAAAGCTGTATGTTCTTGGTTTCAGGTCACATTACAATCATAATTATTCTGGATGAACACTCGTGCAATCTCCCATGCCAGCCTGAGACAAGATGACCCATCACTACACTCAGGTTAAGGTGAAAAGGTATGAAAGCAGCACAAGGAAACTGAGAACTGGAGAAGAAGAAAAAGCTCAGTCTGTTTGAGGTGGTTTGCATCTTTCTGACAAGAAGTTGTCAATGCCACTTATACTATTCCTCCTCAGTAAGACCAGAAAGGATGCAATAATTCATTAATTTACCTTTGGCTTTCTCCAAGGAAGGAGTCACAAGACACCCATAGAATGCAAAGGGCCATCTGGCTGCAGCAGTGGCCAGTAATGTACTTCAATGCCGACACGCAGGTAACAGATTAGGTTATTTTTTCTGCAGTGAGCATTCTGCTATGCAATCTGTGTTTTGATCAAGTTCAGGGAAGGTTAATACAAACTATTTGTAACTTGTCATGCCAAAGGCTGAAAACGAGAGCCACTGTGTGTATCACACCCTCCCCCGAGCTCCAAAGATTAGTGTGATTATCGGTCCGCTGCACTGCTGCTCATTCACTTTTATATCACATAAATGATAGATGACACCATCAGATGTTGCCCATAACTGGTTAACAGAATCCTATTACACTGTAAAAATTACAATGCTTTCAGTTAAGAGCTGGACTGTGAAAAATGACAAATGTTAAGAGAGCAGCACAAGCCCAAAAGGACTCTGAGACCTCTGTAACAGAAAAATGCTCTGAGGATTATAGGGACCGGATCCCTAATGGTTATGGTAATTCCCTGCCTGGATCCACTACTGCCTTAGTGCTTGCTTCTGCTTTTCTCGTTTTGTGTTACTAAAGACTGCAATCTTCACAACTCTTATGGTTAGGGTCCACAGTGTAACTGCACTTGGTTTATTTCCTATTTGGGGTCACAAACGCTGCATTAAAATAATTACTCGATACCACCTTCTAAATAAAGTGAAAGTTCATTTACTACTGAGAGGAAACAGACACATCCAGTTCCTGGTCCCAGGAAACGATAGTGGGAGGGAACAACTCCTCTGGAGTCATGACAAGAGGTGCAGCCCAGGCAGAAGCACGCAGGCTCTGAGCTAGCAGATGGTCTGGCAGAAATTCTGACTTTCAGAACCCCTACAATCCCCTGTGCAGGCATTGTAACTGGTCAACAATAAACTATAAACGACTCCAATGGACCAGTGAACATGCTCACCAGGAGTTTTCTATTCAGCTCTGCCCTAGAGCAGCAGCTTGGACCGTGGTTAATATTGCAGAGGAGCAGAAGCCTGGGATGGCATCGGGCGATACACGGTGTGGAGGACATGTGCTACGTGTCATTTCTGCCATCGTGCTCTCAAGACCCAGGGCTGGGGTTCAGTGCCTCATAGAATAGAATCATAGAATCATTATGGTTGGAAGGGACCTCCAGGGTCATCAAGTCCAACCTTTACTCACTGAGCTGCTGGACAGGAATCAGTTCCTCTGCAGGCCTAGCAGGACACGCTGCCGCTGGCCCGTACAGGTGTACACCGCCTCTTCTCAAGGGAACTTCAGTGCCTCGGGACTTTTCACCCCTGGCAAAGCCCACACCAGCTCACCCCCTTCAGAACAAGGGGGAATTTGAGTCTTCTCCATCAAGAACAAACCCAAACTGCACGGCAATGCACTTTGTTACTTCTGCACTCCTTTTCACCACCGAGGCCTGCTCTTCTCCTTGTTCTCACTTGGCTTCCAAGACTCCATACCCCACTCCAGCTGCTCTGTCTCTTGAATCACGCTGCCGCTGGGTCCTTCTCACGTGTGGGTTCTTCTCATCTCACACAAGGCTCTGATTTCAATCTCCACCTTCCCCTGTAAATTTTGTATCTGGAAAGTTCACCTATAAGCTCAAATTAAATCATTCTTTCTATTCCGGACATCACTCATGATCAAGGTTCTAAATTTCTACCATCTAACAAATAACCCATTAATGACATCTGCCCAGTAAAATGAGGTATTAAAAATGGTTTTTCCACAATCTCATTCTCTCAGTTGCCACTCAAAGCACTACTGTCCTACCTGTCACTCAAGGCTGGAACCTCAGCATCATCTTCATCGCAGCAATATATGTACTATGCAATTATGTCTGCTGATCTGTTGCAAAAGTCAGCCTTTCACCAAGCATGGCAATACTCACTTAATTGCTTTAACTTAATTTTCTTCCTCTTTTAAAATATAAGCTGCTTGTCCTCACTTTCAGGCCCTGTTCTGCTCCCAATTTTTTACTGCTGGAATTGTTACTCCTGGCTCCAGCCTGGTGTTGCTGCCTTTCCAAACAAGTATCATGGCACTCCCTTTTTTGTTGCTCACGGGTGGGAAGAGTTTCCAGGAAAACCAGAAACCTGTTTTTTGATCTTACTTACTTCTGAAGTTCCCTATTCCCACACCACCTCCTTTGAGCTGCTCTTACACAAAGGCCACCACGTTGAACTGTATTGCTTCCCTGCACCCCTTCTCTCACTACAGTCCTACTAGAAAACAAGTACCTTTAAAAAAAACCAACAAAAACACCCAAACCCGAACACTTAATTCTTTCAAAAATTCACTGTGCTGGGAAAATGTTTCTTTTAGGGAAAAAAACAGGTTCGAGCAACTTCCTCTTTAAGAGTACAAAAGAAAAGGCTCAGGGAGTGATGGTAGAAGCTGTATTTGCTTTGACTGACTTGAAAACTGCTGGTGGATAGCACAGACTATTAGGAAGCAGGTGATCTGCATTTCAGTCTGACAGACTTTGCAGAGACAGGGAGGTGCTGTAGAAGTCTTCTTACATTGTCATCAAAGCTAATAATCGGAGACATTTAGTGTCCTTAAAATAATCCTGAGCTCAGTAGAGACTGACAAGCAGAATTACTCAGAATCATGCGGTAATTCATAGCATCTGCAGATACACAGTAAGCTGAACCCGAGACCGATTCATATATGCTAAATACCTTCCACAGACTTACATTTAAACTGAAATTGCCTGGTATGAAGTTCACATTTGTGAGCTATGATTTTGTTCCTGCTACAATTTTTGCTTCTTAGCTAAAATGCGAGTAATTAAACTCTTCTCTCCCACAGCCCACAGTTCTCCAGCAACAAAATCAACAAAAATGAAGTCCCTGCATAAGGACTTGACTGACTGGTTCCAGAACTGCACCTTTGTAAATGCACGGAAGCATGATTCAGAGCATCTAAACTATCCTCTGCTCTTGGACACGAGTACATCAACAAAATTAAGATGGGTAAGTGCTAACGTTTCAGCTACAAATGCTTTTCATTTGTGTGTCATTAGCAAACAGGATACCATTATTCCCATATTACTGGTGAGATAACTGAAACACGGAGGTGATGCTGTAACTCACTGCATAAGACCATTAAGGCCTCTTTCTTTGCAGCTCTGTGTTTTCAAGCAGCAGAATCTCAAATACAGGATGTGATGTGCCACATCAGCACTCAATACACCCGAATGGTTCATAAAATTACAATTTATGAGAGCTTTTGCTGAAACGTGATGGTGTATTTTTGCAAACAATCCCATTAGGTACTTATTTAAATCTTTCAGGGATTCTAAAGGACTAAACGTTTATATGTGTGTCAGGTAGTCTTGTACTTCATAAATCTGTGATCTGAGATTTAACTATGTAATTGCATATAGCAAAGTAATTATAGCTGTTATAAAGTGTGTGTTTAACTGAACCAGTTGCTGTCAGAAAAAGGCAGTAGCTTCACACAAGTGAAAGAGCAGGAAAGCAGACACACTGCTGCCGTGCTCTGGTGTTTCATCAGGACACTTGTAAGCCTTGATGAAGCATTTTGTAACGAACAGGAGAGGCTGCTGTCACCTGACAAGTTATTTCTCTTACCTTGAGTCTCACTGTGACAGTAGCGAGCCCAGGAGGCATAGTGCCCTTGCTGTCAAAGGCTTCCACAAGAAAGGTGAAGGTTGCTTCTGTGTCAGAGAACGATTCATAATCCAAGGACTTCAGGAGCGATAACTCGCCCGTGTACTTGTTGAGTGCAAAATACTGCAGTGCTTCCCGTGTCCGGATTCGGTAATTAACATCAGCACCCAGATCAACATCCTTTGCCTAGAGCATGCCAGGCAGAAAAAAAAGGTGTACTTAAACCCAAACAAAGCCATTTTCACAAAAAATCCCGACTAGATTTAAAGAACATAAAAAAGCAAACTACTGCAATTAACGTTACCTTTGCTTTATTATTCTAGTAGTACTGGATTTACTTAACACTTCTGCACAAACACGAGGAAGACAAATCCACCTAAGGTTACAGAGATACCCACCACAGGAAATGAGCACAACATTCTGGACAAGAGTCACTGGAAGCTCAGGCTGCTCTTGTTTTCTTCCCTGGGCACCTATCAGCCACTGCCAGAGAGAGGATGCAGGGCTAAGAGACGTTTGATCTCACCCCTGTGTGGCAGCATGGATGTTTTTATTTCATACCCATATTTAAACAAAGAATAGTAATTTTCATCAGCATAAGCAACTGCTTTAGCTATAACTTGACATTTATCTGCAGCCAGGTTCAGAGGAATCATTCCTGTTGAAATTGTCTCAGGACAGATTCTTCTCATTAAAGGATGCTGACCAAAACATCAGGAGGACATACAGATTGCTTGCGGGAAGTGAACCTCAGCTGTCTTTAGACATCTAGCTCTCACTTGTCTGAGTATCTTTTATAGTCAGTGAAAAGACAACACTTCCAGGTGTTTGCTTCACTTTACTCCAGCTGTCTTAGATGACGATTTTGGTATCAGATGAATTGCTTCTGGAAGCAACTATTGATCTCTATTAACTACAAATGTGAGATTAGACAGCCAGGTGTGACTTCAACATCTAAATCAGTTGAGATACAGCTCTCTTGCTGCTAATGTGAACAGGTAGAGGCAATATGATGAGCCTTCAAAAACAAATCAAAAGCACTTTAAATGCGTAAACCACCACTCCAAGAAATGACAACAGCGGTGTAGGCTTTGTTGTTTGTTTGTTTGTTTTTTAGTAACTGTTCTTACTTCCAAATGAACCTCACCTTTGAAGTATTTTTATGGAACTGTCTAAAGGTGGTGCTTATTTCAGTCTGTTAGGCATCATAACTTCCCCCACTCCAGTTTCCAATTTTTTACTGCAGTCCCACCACCAAGTTAAATAAGAACACGTTTAGTATTGCAGAACATTTACAAAACACCTCCTTCACCCCATAATGCTTTCTTACCTCTATTTGCAGGAAGACAGTGCCTGGTGGTAGATTTTCCGGCACGCTGACAGTGTAGGAAGCATTAGTGAAAACAGGGCTGTTGTCATCAATATCCAGCACCTTGATCCCTAAAGTCAGTGTTGAACGGCGGGGGTCCACAGCTCCATCTGTTGCTTCAACAATGAGTTCATAGTAGTCCCTGACTTCCCTGTTCAGTTTAACTGCTGTGTAAATGCTGCCATTGGATGTGATTCGGAAAAGATTGTTGAAGTTTGCCAAACTGTAATGAACTTGACCGTTAACACCAGCATCTGGGTCTGTAGCCTAAAGAAACACAAAAATAACTGTGTTTTAATGCACATTTTAAATACAAGGGTCACACCTAGAGGGGAATAACAAGGTAAGCTAGGGCAACGTCCTGCAGGGTACTAATGCCTGTGTGGCTACTCAGCAGTTCTTATCAGCAGCTTGCGTCTCTCCGGTGTTTTGCTGAAGATAAAATATCCCACAGAAACAAATATCTTAATTTGCTCTGACAGAAGGTAGGCTTATCGTATCCCAGCTGGACTTCAGGAGAAAGTACACATGCAGCTGCTTGGAAAACTGTGCACATAAGCAGAAGACAAACTAGATGCTTTTAAAGTCAAGCCCTCAGCTACTTCTAGTGCTGAAGCATCTTCAGCCTTAAGTGATGTCTGAGGAGAATTTTTACTTTGAGCTCTGGATTTCAGATGTTTCACTGCTGCTCAAATCATTATGGAGTACATGCTTAGGTGAAAGATGGATGCAGGCAGCAGATAGCTAGAATGGATACATTAGTAAGACACTTAACATGTTCGTGATATTTTAATCATTGATCTCCAAAGAACTACTGATCTTTCCACAGTTTGTTTATCGTGTTCTCCAAAGCCGAAGGTTATCACGTTTCATCCTTACTCTTCTACACTCAGAAGAGGCAAGAGAAAACTGCTTAGATTTTGTTCAGTCGATTTCTTTCTTCCACACACTGAACTAAGTCTCAAATTTCAGTATCAGCCAAATAATTATCACTATTATACAACTGCCCCCTACAGGGATGGACAAAACTCATGTTTTTCCTAGAGCTGCCAGGCCCTCACCATAGTCTGGAATGCTGACCTGTTATTTTTCCTTCTCTTAATTTAACTATGACATGATGAATAATGTTATGTAAATTAGACAAAGGGCATTCTGTGAGCAAGGTATTTTCATTTATTTGACTTTATAAATGAGGCTACAGACATCTGGGAAGATCATAAGAGATTTTCATGTTTTGTTATCAGAACAATTGTCAGGGAGTTTCCATGAATGTTTAATTCCAGTAAAGGTATTCATTGTAAGATTGTAATGAAACCATTTATCTTCCTAGAAATCAATTAAAAGTTAATTAAAATAGTTAATAAGAAAAATCTCACTGTGCTTTCCTCCTGCACAATATGCTAACATCAATATGCTAAGCAGTAATGGCTACAACTTCATAACGACCAGTTTACGGACAACACATCTTTTTAACTGACATCTTTCAGCATATGGTCGATTCGCTTAGTCCACGATCAATCCTGTTTCCTCCACAGAAATAACTGATTTGGGGCAGAAAGACCTTCTAGATGACATACAGGAAAGCCAACAGAAAGCTACTCAAGGAGAAAATTTTAAAGTATACAGTAACAGAAACTTAGAATCATAGAGTCATGGAATCCTCAAGGTTGGAAGAGCCCTTCAAGCTCACCCAGTCCAACCCCTATCTACATCCCCACTCACCCACAGCACCCAGCGCCACATCCAGATGCCTCTTGAACACCTCCAGGGACGGGGACTCCACCACCTCCCTGGGCAACCCATTCCCACCCCCAATCACCCTCCCAGGGAAGGAATTGTCCCTGATGTCCAACCTGAATCTGCCCTGCTGCAATTTCACTTAGCCCCACTGAAAGAAAGGCAAAGCACAGGATGTCCAACCTAAGTTGCAGAGCAAGTTGCAGAGCTTATGGATAAGACACTAACAGCACTATTCACCTTTATAAGACTTAACCTCCAACACACGTGTGAGGCCACTCCTCATACTTAACTTCTAACATAAGCCAGAAGCCATATTATAGCAATTAAATGGATACTAAACAGCCAGGGTTAAAAAGCAAACCAAAACTCACAAAAATCTCTAAGATTAGAAAATCTCTAGGAGTAATCTGAAATACAATCACCACTGGAAAACACAAGAATAAACCAGGTAACACTTTTATTTAATATGTTTCTGAATGTTTTTGAATAAGACAAACTTATTTTTTAGGAAATTAAATTAAAACTACTTTCAGACATATGGCAAGCTTCACTATTTGGTTCCTAAAAACATGACTGTGTATACTGTAAACTCATTTGTGTACATCCTTGGGCACAAACACCTTTTCCACATTCTGCAGGACCGAGCTGTTTCCATGCAAAGCAGCAGGCAAACCATCATTATTAAATCCAACTAAACAAATTGTTACAGTACCACCATAACACTGGTGAGAAGTCAACCAAAAGCATGTGAAGCCAAGCACTAACTCTGTGCATTTTTACACTTCTCAATGTAAAAATGCTTTGGAAGCACAAGGCTAATCCAAATTTCAGAAGGATGCTCTGGGTGAACCCTCAAACAGAAATCTGTGGCACTTTGTCCACTTCAGTTTCTGCCATATGGATTCTCTCATTACCTAATCGATAAAGAAATCAGCTTTTCTCCAAGCTTCCTGCTCTATCTGGGACATTACTCCAGAGGTGACTCCTGCCTGTTTACAAAGCCACTGTCCCATTGCTCAGGATAGCTTCCTGTCACCCAGCTTTGGTGAACACCACACAGAAGCAGAGACACTGAGGAGAAGGGCAAAGCAGAGAAGTTACAAGATGTACAAGCACTGTCCAACCCACCTACAGGCAGCTTTGCAGCCCCAAGAGAAACTGGGAAGGCCACAATGTCCTATGTGGTGGCTGTCTTCTCCTGCCCAGACTCCCCTGCCACACAGCTGAGGCTTTTATATCCTGTAACAGCCTTTCCCCATCCCCACAGCTTTTCCCACCCACTGTGGCCTCCCCACAGGCTGCAGTGGACTCTGCTCTGGTGCCTGCAGCTCCTCTCTTCTTCGCCAGCACTTGCAGAGCTGCTCCTCACTCCCCACCGAGAGGAGGAGTTCTGGCCTTTCTGAGTTCTGTTCCTCAGAGGCAGTACCAGAGTTGCTGAGGGGCTCAGCTGGGACCAGATGGAACCCCACAGAGTCCCTTCAGCAACCCCTACCCACGTGCATATACCTGAAATCAAAGTGCCTGTTTTTAAAGAATCAAAATGGATCTTATTTTGGAAACAAAGCTATTATTTTACCAAATTACATTGCTTTTACAGTATAAGATCTCCACTAATTGACGCTTTATCACTATAAACTTGAAAAGAGATAATGCACTCTTTATGGATATGAAAGAAAGAGTTTAAGCTGTTTTCTAAAAGAATCGTATCTCGAGGCTACATAAAATTCTTTCCACATGGAAATGATTTCACAGAGCCTCTCGGAGCCCGTGGGCAGCAGCTCCATGGAGAAGTCCATGAAGGACTGGCTGGTGGCATGGCTACCACCTGCTCCTGTTTAAGCTCTTGCTGCCATGCACATATCACAAGCCTTGACAGGACAGTAAGGGAGGAGGTGGTCTGCACAACGAGGAGCTGGCCTTTCAGAAAGTCCTGCTTCAAAAACCAGCCCTGCCTGAATTTGTCACGACCCTTAAAATAGAAGCCAGAAACACCCCAATAAATTGAATATGATTTGCTCATTACCAACACTGAGCTGAATTACCTGGGTATACGGTTGCCAGAGGTGGAGAGACTCATAGAATCATTTTAGGTGGGGAAGTTCTTTAAGGTCAGCCATTCCAACTGTTAATCCAGCACTGCAAAGGCCACCACTAACCCATGGCCCTCAGCACCACATCTACATGGCTTTGAGATCCTTCCAGGGATGGGGACTCCACCCCTGCCCTGGGCAGCCTGGGCAACGCTCTGACAGAAAGTGTTCCTCATATTCAACTTAAACCTCCCCTGGCACAACTTGAGCCCATTCCCACTTGTCCTACCCCTTGTTCCTTGGGAGACCAACCCCCCCTGGCTCCAACCTCCTCTCAGGCAGTTGCAGAGAGCAGAAGGTCTCCCCTCAGCCTCCTTCTCTCCAGGCTGAACATCCCCAGTTTCCTCAGCTGCTCCTCATAGGACTTGTGCTTCAGACCCTTCCCCAGCATTTTCCAGCTGCTGTTCCCCAAGCCTAGAGTGTTGCAGGGGGTTGTTGTGACCCAAGTGCAGGACCCAGCACTTGGCCTTGTTTAATCTCCTACAGCAACCAGTTTCCTTGCCTGTTTTCAGCTACAACAACGAGATACAAATCACAGATATTATTTTTCTCTGGGCTACAACAACATTCTTAATAATTTCTTCTATTAGGTAAGGTCCATTAGGAGTAAAAAGGAGATCAAGGCAAGCACTGAGCACAAAACCAGCCAGATTTCTTTCTGTTCTCCATAGTGCAGTGTCTGTCCCACTCTAGCTTCAAATCCCTACCCATCTGATCTCACGTGTGTGTGCAGGATATGTGCACAACACATTCTTCCCCTCTGCCAAAAGCCCAAGGTGTCCAAGTTGAGGGCCGCGCAAAGCAATAATCCACATTTCCAAAGACAACCACTCACTCTTCCCCTGCCACAGGGACATATCAAGACCAAACAACTGAAGAAAGAAGCTACTCATTTCTGCCTTGTTTTCCTGCTGGGACATTTGGGGTTCTTTTTTGTCACATTCACCCCTAGTCCTCCTTCCCCTCATCCCTACAGATGTCCAAGGGAAGGAAAGCATCAGTTCCAGTGCCTGTGGAGGCAGAGCTGGGTAACAAGTGAGAAAGCAAAGGAGCCTGAGGCACTCTTGGTCTTCACACAAGCCCTGCTGCAACGCCTGAGGTCCCATCCATCCTCTTACCCCAAATCTGCCAATACATTCTGCTGTTTGACCGCTTGTAACATTCTTGCTGTTTGACCATATGCAACACAGAGCTGGCAAGTTTGGATAGGAAATGAAGCTCATTTTGCTATTCTGGGTAGAAAAAAAATTGGGAATTATCCCTCTACATGCTTGGAGGTTTTCTGTTGTTCTTATTGAAAACAGTTCAAGCAGCCTGTTAGGCAAATTTACTGCTCCACCGTTACACATCTGAAGGGCTCATAAATTCACTGAAGTCAATGTGGCCTAACCAAGAAGGGGTTTGTTAGGATAGAGGACCCTGCTTTACATAGGTCTAAAGTAATTTATTTTCTTCAAACTGAGAGCATCTGCAGGAGTGGGAATGAGACTTACAAAAAGAAAAGAAACAAAACAATCCCTTGCTGACTGGCTCCTCTTGCCAATGCTGAAAGAGATGCAGAAAGATGAGATGCGCATTTCTACCTCTCCCATCTCATTATGTTTATCCAGAATTAGGGAAAAAAAGCATGTTCCTCTGAAAAAAAGCATGTTCCTCTTTGTGGCCAAGAAGGCCAATGGCATCCTGGGGTGCATTAGAAGGGGGGTGGTCAGTAGGTCGAGAGAGGTTCTCCTCCCCCTCTATTCTGCCCTAGTGAGGCCACATCTGGAGTATTGTGTCCAGTTCTGGGCCCCACAGTTCAAGAAGGACAGGGAACTGCTTGAGAGAGTCCAGCACAGAGCCACAAAGATGATGAAGGGAGTGGAACATCTCCCTTGTGAGGAAAGGCTGAGGAAGCTGGGGCTCTTTAGCTTGGAGAAAAGGAGGCTGAGGGGTGACCTCATCCATGGTTACAAATATGTAAAGGGTGAAGGTCAGGATGATGGAGCCAAGCTTTTTGCAGTGACGTCCAATGATAGGACAAGGGGCAATGGATGCAAACTGGAGCATAGGAGGTTCCATGTGAATATCAGGAAGAACATTTTCACTGTGCGAGTGCCAGAGCACTGGAACAGGCTGCCCAGAGAGG
>VZRW01008239.1:22390-32417 GCA_013398125.1 Aegotheles bennettii | reverse complement strand
TCTGCTGGGTCTTCCCATTTCTTCCCTCATCATTCCCTGCAACTGGACAGGTACAGGCAAACACTACACGTGCTGCCCATCCTTTAACTGGTTGTCCCAAGGCCCTGAAGTCTCTCCTGATTGCCTTTGGACTACTTACTGCAACTCTGTTGCTGTCTACATGAATAAATAAATAAATAATGGATAATAGATAATAATCCCAGGGCTGTACCAGGGCAGGAAGTTCTCTCTTCACATCTTTAATCCAGGCCCCAGGGGGGGCAGCAGACTCTCCTAAGAAGTGGGTCCAGTCTGCATACTGAGTCTTCTGTTCCACTCAGAAGAGACTCCTACAATTCTGACACATTTTTTTTCTTTATGGAAGCAGTTTTGATGCAAAGCATAGGTCAACTTAACCTTGGTGACACCACCAACCTATATTAACCATCATCCTCTTCATTGTTTTGTTCCACTTGCAGAGCCTCATACCTATTATACAAGGGCACCTGGAGAGGTGAAGCAGTCACAGATGAAACATTTTTGCTGCACCAGGCAGGAACTTGTTGCCATTCCCCACTATCCCGTAAGTCTTTGTGTTCAGCCAGGTGGAGAGAGGATAGGAAACCCTTCATATCGTGTGTCCTGTCTGCCTGACAGGCCTGTCTCATGGAAGTTCGGTTTGTAGTTCCAGTAATATCTCTTTCTCTCCCCTGCTCTCTGATACTCCTCAACCTACTCACTTCCATCCAGAGCTCTGTCACTAAGTGGAGGAGTTCCTCTACCTACACATCCACTCCCTGGAGGTTTCAGTGGTTCAGGAAACCCTCCCGTGCATCATGTTAGAACACTCCACTGTGGATCATTCCAGCACCAGAGCTGCCTGCCTCTGCATCAAGTTTATTACATGGAGGTAAACTGCCAGGTTTAGACAAAAGTAATTACTAGTAACGCCTCTACTGTGCTATAAAAATAGCTAATGTATGTTATTGTTTTCCTCCTACATAAATAGTCTAAAGCAATGACTAACTTTGCATAGGATAATCCATTTGGAAATAGCAAAGAATATCTGAATCTCAAAGCCTTCTTCACTCAACTAGTTATTCTGTTTTCTATCTCATATGAAGTATTGCAGTTGTCGTCATCAAAAGTTTTCATGGTATTGTGCTTCTACAGAAGTGCTTCTATTTCACAGCAACAAGAAAAATAGAAAGATCAGAGGGGAAAAAGTGAATAAAAAGGACAAATCCACACAACAAAAGGACTTGTATAATACAACAGGAAAAATAAAACTCAAAAGGTGTTAAGCATAATAAAATGTCTTTGCAAACATTATTTGCTGAACTTGTTAGCTAAATAAGCAGCATAGCTAGTTTAGTCACTATGGCTTTGATGGCAGCAATGAAGGGTGCGAGGGTGAAGTTACAAGCATTACCAGAGAAGACTGTACCTACTACACAGTTTTACTCTGACAGGAAATAACTCACAAGTATACTCACCGTGACAAAGTCATGGATTTCCATACCTCTTCTATATTTGCTTGTGTTAGCTCTCTGCGGAACACAAGTTTGCATGCTGGCACTTCCCCTATAGCTATACTGTGTCGCTTGTACCACATGTCAGAGTTCTGAAATCAGAAAAAAACTCTCATTAACTGGTGGCTTTAAGTATTAAACAGTATAATACACTTATAGTACAGCATGCTCCGTCTTAGAAGTATTTTAAGTATTCCTAAACTCCAGTAAAGTCTCCAGGATGCAAGTGTTTAAGTTTCCCAGACGTGCAGCATCTTTTCTCAGTTATGTAACTTGCCCAAAGCTGAAAAATTGTGTGTGTCAGAACAGTCATTAAAATTCAGGAGTCAGTGGTCTCTAGTCTTGTGTTCCGATCCACTCCATGATTAAAATCAGTTCAACTCACTTGTTTTGAACTACTACTTTAAGATTAAACATCTGCTTATGGAAATGTTATTAGAGAATTATTAGATGAGATATCAAAGACCGCTAATCATCTTTGTTCAGCATATACTGATCAGAACTAAACATTAAGTTCATTAGCAGATTCTATACATAAAGTAAAAACAAATAGCTACAGCTGAAGACATCCATCATATCTAGTCCACCATTATAACAAAGTAAAACAGAGAATGCAAGAGACTGCTATCCTCTCCTCAACATTCATAACCAAGCTTGATGCTTGAATATTGTCATCAACATGTCAATGGGTGGACACACAATACAGTTTGTGCCAGCAGTACACTTTAAGGCAAAACTCCTAATTATTCCCAGTTCTTTGATTTACATCACCGAGCAGTCCTAAAACACACTAACATTATTCCTTGTGTTCACAACCAAACCACAAAACACACTCCAGGAACACCCTTAATTACTCCAAGCACTAATAATCTGTCATTCCCTGACATTAGACTAGAGCTAGTTCAAAACAAATAGTACCATCTGAAATTAGTGTCTGGTCTTCCACATATGCATTTCACTACATAGACCCATGCCGTCAATCCACATACAGCAAATAAGTGCTCTGACAGATACTGCAGTAATTTAAGGTGCCATCACTTTTAGCTACCTGTCTACTTCACTCTTCCAGTGGAAGCTACACCCTTCTATAAAAGAGCCAGCAAAAACTAGCTTTTTCCTTTGTCTCAGTTACTTCAACTTATGGTCCACTGTATTAATGAAAACTGACAGTGAAAAAGATTTTGAACTATGTCAGACTCTATGTTTTGTATCCAAGTCAGACGTATATAGGCAGTCTTCTGCTAACTTTTATCAGACCAGGATGCTTGGATGGAAATTTAGAGCAGAGGCTGTATCATGTTAGAACTGCAGCAGATACTTATTCAGTAACTAGAACAGTCCATTTTCTTTACTTGACTTTGGCACTATCTTTTCTTCCCTCTTAATCTTCTACCTACTATTGAAGTTCTAAGGACCATGCTTTTTCCTCCTCAGATGCTTGTTGTACAGGAAAGGTACACTCAGTCTGCACCTAAATATTTGAATTACAAGTACAAAATAAACATTCATACAGGATCTCTAGGCATCTGGCAAAAAGGTAGCAACTACTTTTCTAAACAGACTACTGATCACCAAGAAACTCAAAGCTAGTGTCCTGCACTGATAAGCATTATTAGAAAGGCCACAACTATCAAAGAAGTCCCAAGAGTTCACAAGAGATGAGAACCCTCACATATACAAGATACACCAGACAAAGGGTTTAGAATATACATAGCTACAGAAGCCTAGGCTTTTAAGATGTTCAGGTGGCAAGAGTTGATACATGTTTGGGTTGCTAATAAAAGCAACAGTTTTTGCAACAATTTTACAAAGGCTGGATCAATACAGGCAAGTATGGGGCAAGATGATTCTCTGAGCTCACAAAGGATAACAACTAAACCAGAACCACTTCTCCTTAGCCACAATGTATTCCTCACGAAAAAGGAAATGGAATCACTAACAATCTCATAGCAGCTAGGAAGGGACTAGTACTGTATATATCCTGCTACATGAAGTGTCTGAATAGGAGTTACAGTGTAAATGACAGTAAAGTAACTATTTTGTCTTATAGTATAAGAAATTCTCTACTGGAATTTGAGCAAACTGGAATGCAAGCATACTGGTAAATACAGCCATGCCAAACTTCAAATGCCCAGGGTATCATAATCTGTAGCAGAAAGAACATTCAAAGCCAACATCCTCAGCAAAACATAAAGAACAACTTTATTTCACATAAGTTTAAAATAAAAATATTGTGTATTTAATTTTATAACCAAGTATTTTGTGCCACAACAAAGAGATCATTAGTTGAGTTTTGCTTTCCAAATATACTTACGTCTCGCAAAATGAAAACTGATTATCTTACCATTGTGACTGATTTCACTGGGATATGTTCTTGGGAAGTGCCAGCCTTCGGTTCATTCCAGTCTGGAAATTTAATTACTTCCTTTCCATAGAAAGGTTTCTTTGGAAATGGCTTCAGTGGTGAGGATGGAGGAAATCTACAATTACAAAATGTTTTTAAAGCCTCTGAACTCCACTCTGTTCCATATTCACCAATGCAAAGCTGCAGTAGGCCTTTACATGCAAAATAAGACAAATGCCTTGGACATTCACAGTGTGATTTAGTTGCCTGATGACTGGTGTTGAGTGACCTGTAAAACATTAAGGTGTCTTGTTTGGCCGCCATCTGCTGCTCTAGAACAGTTCAGGTTCCCATGACTTAGCTCAGCCTTGGGTGAATGTCTGATAGCCCAGAACATCTCCAATAGCATCAGCTAGCTATGCATAGACAACTGACTCAGGTCTTCACTAGAAGACGTTGATTCTGATGAAAAAGCTGTAGATAGATCTTCTCCATGTCAAATACACTGTTAGCATACACCTCCTAAAGCAAAGCTATGAAACTAAGTCACATGACTAAGGTTTGGATTTAATTAGCATGCATGCAAGCATCCACGCAAAGTTTTGTCCACCTTACCATGTTCTTCTGTGTTTACATGCTTTCCATGCAAAGATCATATCCTGCAGTTTTTTTCTAGAGTCTTTTTCCAGCCAGTTGTGCAGGAAACTGATTCACTTTAAGACATTTCAAGAAGTTCCTTGAAGAAATTGGCAGTAATAAGCCCTAAGATAGCCCTTGCAGAAAACAAACTATTTCAGATCACATTCAACTCAGTCACCTCTTCAGCTTAACCAGAATTATTACTGCTAAACTTTGGTCAGAGCATGTCTAAAGGAATTAATGGCAACACATCAGAAAGACAAATCAGTTCAATGACAACATACCATCAGACCAGTTCAGATCAGACCTTGTTTATGTGCACTCCTAGATTTTAGATGCCGAGATTCCTGATACTTTAAGAAATTGTTTCAGCCTCACTCACGTTCTTAATCAGAATGTAGAAGACAGTCATGTCTGTGACTATACAACAAGAGCTTGCACACTGATGGATAGCAAGCACTTATATCCCGCTGGAAACATTCTCATGCTCAAGAAATCCTCATGTTTTCTCTAAAAGGTCACCTCATCCTCTCAAGGCAGTTCCAACAGTTAAGTGTTCTTTAAATTAGTTTTGTGTTGCAGTTTTGTTGGTCCTGTAGTGTTACATTTCATGGGTAAACACCTTTTGGTATTGGTCACGCACACTGAGTCCATTTGGCATATCCCACAACTCTCTCCAGCACCATCTCTGCAACAAGGGAGATATCACTTCCTTCTGCGAAACCCCCAGAAGTAATAAGCATCTTGCACCAATCCTGCAAGACTGACTCCGCCTTTTAAAAGTAGCCCTCATTACATTGTAGACGTTCAGCTGTCGAGTGTTAACTATTTTTCAGCTATTCGTTATTTCTTAGAATTTAATGTTAGAACTTTTGCAGTCTTTTTTTCCTTTGCCTTACAGTATTCTCAACAGTTCAGTTTCCCCTCCAGTTCTTCACAATATTTAGCTGTATGTCATTTAATGCCCTGATTCTCAATCAACCAGTAAATTAATGAGTTCTTACAAGCAGAAAAAGGAGCATTACCCTTTCTCAGGTAGCATTAAAGCAAGACCTAGACAGGGCCAGGTTTTTGGATGAACAATGAAAAGCCTCTGATTTTAAGATGAACAGATGATGTTAAATAAAGTCAGCAACCAAGGAGCATTCCAAGGTTGACATGTCAAGATTAGCGTGGTTTACAGAGAGAAACACTAGTTTTAGTTGTTTAGACAAGGAGGAAGAGTTAACTGTTTGTGTTCAGGGCGATGGATAGAGAACAGGGTCAACTAACATTGGTATCAATGATATAACACATACCACTGCTGAATTCCCAGAAGTTTACTAGCAATGCAAAAGTACTAACCCTTTTGCTTTTAATGCAATTACTTAGATTAAAAAAAAAAAAAAAGCCTGATAGTTTCCAAAACTGTTACTTATTGTTTATTAGTGTAGACCACACTGAGCTAGTAAGCCAGAAGACACAGACAGATAATCTTTGTTGTTTTTAGAAAACACACTAGTTCTCACCTCCACATTTACTACTTGCCCAATACTCTCAGCAAACCAACATTGGCAACATCTCTTTTGCATACTCTGTGAAGTGATCAAAAGCAGACAACTACACTTGCATAAAAAGTTAATGAATGACACAACTGTGCACCATAGTGTACAGAGGCAGTAAATTAACACAGGAGTTTACAGAAAAGATATGAAGTGTATCAAGGTTTCCAGAGTAAGCACTGTCAGTGGAATTAAAAGCAACTTGTACTGCTACCAGTATAAAAACCGTGAAATAAGTATTTACAAAGCAACCTTGGGAAAGTCCACCAGAGGGAGCTGCCAATACATTAAAGTCATGAATAAAGACGGCCTGGAATGCATATCCTTAGCTCCATAAACAGGAGGAAAGCTTCTTTAGTATTCAAGGACAAACACCAAAACCCTAAGTAGCATGCATAGCCTATTTATGCACCAAGTCCAGTGGGAAAAAGCTGACTCAAGACACGTAAAAGGTATGCAGTTCTATTAAAAAACCTGTTCAATTAGTAACTTAGTTATCTTTTGAACTTGAGATGGAGGAAGAAGACTGTCATTAAGATAGCTATAATGAAAGAGACCTCACATCCAATAGCAGATCATTAGACAGAGCACATAGAAAATGAAAAGCACAAAAATATTTCATCCAACTAACTTCCACAGCCTGAATCTCAGGGAATTCATGGCTGAAAATACAAAGGTAAAAAGAACAAAAAAAATTTGAATGTATCATGATGTCAATGCAAAACACACACGCACAAACACAACAAACACAAATGAACTGAAGAGGTATAGCATGATACAAGCAGTAACCAAAACCCATATATAATCTTCTGATGAAGAGTCAATGCCCGGAAAGAAAGGAGACAAAGTATTTGACACCTATGGCACCAGTGAAAAAAGCTGTGCAGGTGGTGCTGTTCTAAGAACAGACACAGCAGGACTGGGCTAGGAACATATCAAATCAGTAACATGCCTACCACCAGGTTCTGTACCAGCACCGACTGCTTTTATAAAACTTCGTTTACACAAATAAAAAGCCCACTCCACACCACTCCTTTACATTTAACCTTCTTCAGGCCAAAATAAAGACGTAAAATCCTCTGCAGCTCTTGTCTTCTATGCCTGTTTTTCAACATGAACTAGTCAATGACTAGGTAAGCTATCACAGTATCTTGCCCTTCTATAGCAGCCATAAGCAGGTGGCCAGAGAAGAATTTAAGAACAGGACAAGTATACATGATACTACCTCAGCATCCTTTCCCAGCCTTCTGTTATGTTCAGCTCACAGACTGCAGAGCCATATATTCTGAGATACTTAGCAACAGACTTTCTTGGCGGACCTTCTCAAAAAAAAAAAAGGATGTTCAGTTTCAAGTCATTTGATACACTGGATCCCTCGAATTTGAGTCCCAAATTCTAAAATGTAACATTTTCTTGATTAATCATTACATGGAATTTCCCTTTACAGAGTTAAGTTTGGAGAGAATAGTAATTTTTTTATTCTCCTCATATTATTTCAAATTTCTTCCATTAAAATTGATTGAAATTGGTTCGAATATTTAACTTATTTGGCGAGGAAGCTGCAGTATTCAGTGACACTTCCTTCAGAAGGCAGGCTAATAAACAGGTACTGCTTTTACTGAAATATATAATGCAATATCATAGAGAACAAGCTGAGCCAGTGCTAATTTGCTACTGGAATTCAACACAAATCCAATGCAATCTGACTGTAAATCAACTGAACTGCAGCAGAACAAGTTTAACATAAACCACGGTTCTTTTATAAGAAAGTGTCTTGACCCAAGTTTGTTTATGACAAAGTAAAATAACTACATCATACATACCTCTTACTTTTAAAGTATTCCAAATTAATAAATACAATTAGGACAGTAAAGAACAACAGCACTTACAGCACAGATGTACAAACTAGACAGCTAAAATGCTTAGGCACACTCTACAAACAAACTAGGATCATAGAGCAAAATGAAAAATCATCTTCATCCACATCAAATGGAAATTCACTATTACATACATTTTCCCAATCACAATATTAAGAAATCATTTAAAAAGTTAACACATAAAATTTCCTAAAGTATATAATAATAGATGTAAGTAGAAGCATGGCATTATTGCTGACCTATTTTTCCTATTGTTCTGCATGAAGCAGCTCCCATTTCCTCAAAGGAAGGCTCACCATTATACAAGTTACAAATCCATACTTATGGTTATCCTCATTTTTACACTACTTTTTCACCAAATAGGACTCCACACGATGGCACAAATTAAGAACCTGCAACTTCCAGACACCCAAGCCTTAACTGAGGTCACAAGAAGTCAAAGAACTCACTCCAGTAATGTTATGCGTTGAATACAAGGAAAATTCTTTCCCTCTCTCAACAAGCTGCCAACTGAGAGGCTAAACAAGGATAAGTAAACAAGCACCCTTGATGGTGAAGCGAATAAAACTCTCTCTTTTAAGACAGCTTCAATTTACTAGCAAAGGAGCATAGAAAAATTGATATATCATTAATGATTTAAATTCAGAAGGCTCTTCTCTACTCTCAGGAGCAGAAACAGCATCCAGAGCTGTAGGGGTGTTGTGGCAGAGGGAGGACAAGCTGCAGTTGGATGCTCAATGTCATCCTCATTTCCACCAATTTCTTTTTGATATGTAATTTTCCAACACTGACAAACCTGATGCCTACCAACAGCAAACAGAACTTACTACCTTGCAAAATCTGCAAAAGCTTTTGTTAATATTCATAGAATGTAATTGATTAAAAGTGCCCTTCAAGATTATTTAAAAACAAGCAAAGAAAACCCCCAAACCCAAACTAAACATCAAATCAGGACAGTTGCCTATCGCTAAAGAAAATAAAGTCTTTGAAAGGAAGCGGGGAAGACTCATTAACACTTTTTCGAAGGCTTTCTACAAAAAGATTTGTCCGACCAAGACACAAGAGCTGTTACTCCCTGCTTCCAAAAACCAGCATTTATTAATCACTGTATAGATATTTACCTATATAAGCGGCCATC
Organism: Aegotheles bennettii; assembly: GCA_013398125.1. NCBI lineage: Eukaryota > Metazoa > Chordata > Aves > Caprimulgiformes > Aegothelidae > Aegotheles > Aegotheles bennettii. The sequence goes on along the minus strand of VZRW01008239.1, from coordinate 23,367 downwards.
ATCTTGGAAGTCCTCTTTACCCCATCTTCCTTTAATATCTTCAATTACATGATTTTTTAGGAATTTTTTAAGCAGCTTAACCGTTTGATTACGAGTCACTTCTGGGCCGAAGTTTTGATTAGAGCCGAGCAGTTCATGTAAACAGTCCACTGCCTCCGAGGCTTTGAAGCAACGCTCGTAGCTCTTGAAGCGACACCGATGCTTCCGCAGGGGCATGCCGGCACGGAAGAGTTCTATTATCTCGTTCCACTAGGGGAGAGGAACAAAGCCAGCCGTTACGGGAGCGCTTCCCCTGGAGGCAGCTCGGTTGTACAAAGCCAGGTCAGGACGCGGTCAGATCCGAGCGCACAGCTACACACTTTTCTGATCACCTGCGCTAACGAGCACCCCGGCACACTCAGCTGTGACTGAAACCGCTGGGATCTGGTGACACACATCACCCCTGGGGAACTCCGCGATCTAGAGCCCCGTGCTACCCAAGGTTCTACGGATACAGCTTTAACCTCCCCTTAGTGTTTAACACGACCGAAGCTCAGCTCTGCCGCCGCCCCAGTCCGGCGGGGACACGGGTCCAGACCCCGCACCGACCCGGTGAGGGGAGCACCGGCACCCGGATGGCGTTTGGGGGCCGCCCCACCGGGTGCCAACCAGGCACCGCCTGCATAGGTCCAGCCCAGGGCCCGCCCGTGCCGGCGGGACTCGGCCCTCAGGCCGCAAAGGCCGGGCCAGCGGGACGGGACCAGGCGGCGAAACTGCCCCAAGGCCGCGGGCCGGTACCCGGGAGCGGCCAGAGGGGCACCACCGGGGCGGGAGCCCCGCCCGGAGGTAAGGCTGCTCAAGGGACAAAGCCGCGGACGGGGCACCGCGGCCCAGGGGGGCACTCACCAGCCGGGTGGCGCGGTAGGGCCCGGGGCCGACGAGCCGGGGCTCCATGGCCGCGGTCAGGCCTCGCCGTCTCCACGGAAACCGGCACCCAC
>VZRW01008239.1:0-21805 GCA_013398125.1 Aegotheles bennettii | reverse complement strand
AATGATAGGACAAGGGGCAATGGATGCAAACTGGAGCATAGGAGGTTCCGTGTGAATATCAGGAGAAACTTTTTCACTGTGAGAGTGACAGAGCACTGGAACAGGCTGCCCAGGGGGGTTGTGGAGTCTCCTTCACTGGAGACATTCAAAACCCGCCTGGATGCGTTCCTGTGTGATGTACTGTAGGTGACCCTGCTCTGGCAGGGGGGTTGGACTAGATGATCCTTCGAGGTCCCTTCCAACCCCTAGGATTCTGTGATTCCTCCCGGCAGGCAGAGCAGGAGCAGCTCTTTTGGGGCAGTCTGCGGGGAAAACAGTTAAACAGCCCGTGCTTGCAGTGCGCGGCGACCACGGGGGTGCCTCGGCTCCCCGAGAGGTGCGGGACTGAATCCTTGAACCAGCATCAGCCACGCGACGGTGTTCGCACCCGCCCGGCAGCGAGCAGCGCGGAATCACAGAATCGCAGAATTCTAGGGTTGGAAGGGAATGGGCCAGACCTGTCCGTGAGACGGGCGGGTGCATCGCTGGCTCCAGGGAGAGGGCACCCTTCTCCTTGGAGCACGGAGAACAAAAGGGAGACCAGCAACAAAACACCCCCAACTGTCAGGACTCTGTGCCTTGGGAGGGGAGCACTCAGTAACGCCGCGTTTCTCCTCCACCACACGCGAGGAATACACAGCTCCAGCACGGGCTGCACCGTTCGTGGTTCTGCTGGCCACTGCACTCCTGACACAGCCCAATGTGTCCCACTCGGTGTGTAAAGTGCACGATTTTTACGCAGGAAAAAGATGTTAACTGCCCAGACGAAGACTGTGCGATTCCCACAGGTGGCAGTGGTGTGTGCAGCACGATGGGGCTTGATAACATCTTGTACTGCTGCATGTGCGTGTAAATCTGAGACATCCTCTACCAGCATACCTCTTGACTACTTCAAGACTGGAGAGCAATGCCAGATTCCCTCCAGAAACAGAGGGTATCATCATCACCCAGCTTTCTCTACAGCCTTTCCATGAAAGACCTGCATTTTCCAATTGCATTTGAACCCTCAGGCTCAAGAAGGCCTAAATGAACCAAATTGGCCCACTTTCTTCATCAGTACTTACCTAATAAATTAGTATATAAAAAATAGGCAGTATTCAAGCTTCAGAAATAAATCAGAGGCAAGTCCTTCCCAGCTGTCTTAAAAAAGAGCAATAGGTCTCTGTCCTGAGGAGATGACCTCTTACTTTGGAAGCCAAGGGCATGGATATACGCTGGGAGGATTTGAAACTTAAGAGGCAGTGATTGCATTTCCCACTGAAAATGTGTGGCCCCTGATCACCACCCTGGCTGCCTTGGATTCTGTGCCAAAGCACGTCTCCTTGTGCACTGCCAGCGAGCTGAAACTCAGTGTTGAGCAGCTAAAATTTAGGGATCGCAACATACATCTCAAGCCATCCAAATCCTTTCTGGGACCTAATTTTGATCTGCCATGACAGTTGATAGCTACAGAGATTAAAAAGCAGAAAGAGAAAATGTAATTTTTTAAAAATATGTTTTATAAAGAAGACTTTTATGCAATTGCGTAAGAAATCATTTGCAATTCATATCCAAGATAAAGTTTAAATTCTTTTAGCATTAACAATGCACCATAAAAGTCAGTATCCCCATAAAAGTATTCACGTAACAAAACTTCCTTTCTTGGAAGTGTACAACAGGTAGGCAATTAAAACCAGTTTTGGGTATTTGAAAAATTCCACAGACAGATCAAACACAAAGCAAATATTGCACGCTTCTTTTCTGTTAGTAGTGAACATTATGAAAACCAGTACTTTTAAAGGTAATATTAAACACCTTTGACTCCTCGTTTACAATCTGTTGCATGCACCGATTCCTTAATAAAATCATACAGTACAAACGCAACGTCCATACAAATAGCTGGGTCCTTTGATTTCCAGACATGTGTGATCCTCACAATCAGCCTAGTCATGGAAAACAACATCCTGGTTAATTCTAAATGGCCTGCAGTTATGCCCTGTCACCACTGCCTGCCCCACTTTCAGCAGCTCAGAGAATGGAACATATTTTTTTGCCTAGTTCCGACAAGGTAATTGCTACTATTAATGGAGAAACTTCAGCTTTGAGTTGTTAAAAAACAAACAATAATAATCATGAAAAAAACAGAAAATTTTTCTAGGCATGTATATCATTAGTGGAAATGGAAGAAAATAGAGCACAGTATAATTATGCTAAGTGACATTTAGGCTTAAATCAAAAATGTTTTTAAAATTTATTTGAGGGCTAATATTTTGGCTATTGAATTACAAGATTTTTTCCCCCCCCTCTAAACAGCCTAGGCTACCAATATCAAAATATATCCATAGATATATTGGATAATAAGTGTATTAGGCTACTTTGGTAAACAAATCAGTAAGATGTTTTGATAATTACACTACAATACAGTTCAGATAATCCTTAAATTAGTAGGTTTCCAAGATTTAGAATAATGTTCAAGTGTAGAACATGAAATTATCTTAGTAAAAGTATATCCAAAAATCTATGATCTTCAAATGAAACGCCATACCTTGACAGATTAACATACATTCCTTTCTTGAAGTAATACAGTTTGTAAACAATGTTTATGTATTAACTATATTAATAATAAGCTTTAGATTATATACACAGTACTTACTGAAGATCAATTCTTTTCATAAAATGCAGCTGACAGTCTCAACAACTTATAACATTTAAGGTGAAGTAATTTTTTCCCCTCAGTGTTCAAAGTACTCCATACTTGTCATACAAATATTAATTTTCCCAATTAATATATTTATTTTCATGCATCTTCTAGATAGAGATCACCTATTCATTAATTTCTTATAGGATAGACATGAATAAGTTTTTGAAAAAACAAACTTTTTCCTTTTTTTTCTTTTAATCAGAGATCCACACTGCTCTCCCCACCCTCCAAATTCTGAATCCCAAATAACTTACGGTAAAAATACAAATTCTGTTTTGGAAGAAAACATATAAAATATACACTGTGTAGTGCATGCACCTAAATATCTTGATTGTCAAGTAGTGCAAGTTTCCACTTTGACATATATACTTTTTTGTTTTTAGAGACAAGAGTTTGTTTTATTGATCTTTGCTGATCCCATTTCTTGACATCTTTGGTAACCTTTTTCCCTTTGTGTAAGCATGGTACCAGAAGTGGAGAAACAAGACTAAAAACATAAATCCATATAGCCAAATAATAAACATGAAAATTGGATACTGGTATGGACAATCATCCATGATGTAGATTTGTCCTATATGGACTGTAATCATAATAAACTGGACCTGGAGGAAAAAGGTGAAGAAAAGAAATAATTTTTAAATAAATTACAAACTTACTACAGAATTTTATAAATATTCAGCATAACTTGCATACAGAAAAACAGAAAACGTGTTTAGGGGAAGGCTTTTTAAAATGTCAGAGATATATCTTTAGAGCTCCTCTCTCCTAAAATGTTACTCCAGTGAAAAACATTTTCACAGAATAAAGAAAGAGAAGTCCTGGGACAAAGTGAGTTTACAAGCAGCACTGAAAAATCCATACCAGGAGAAAGGGAGTCTGCCCTGGCCAGTTGAAAGAAGAAAGAAAAGTGCTTGACCTGTGAACATGGGAGGCTCCCTTAGAAAAATCAGCCAGAAAATAAAAAGGTGACCATTACAGGACTGGTGAACATGAATTCCCACCTTCCTTGCACACTAGCATGTGACACAAAGGTCTTCAGGTCCCAAAAAACAATTTAATGGAGGATTCAAGAAAAAAAACACATTTCCACATGAACTCCAAGTTAATGATCCACTGGCATTGCCGCCAAAACAAGAAGACTTTAAGTTATAAATATTCAAGCTAAATTGTTCAGCATTACACATGGTTACATGAACTATTCTATTAACACCAGACCTGGTGCAAGCAGCCAGCCATGGCTGCTCCTCCCTGCTCATTTCCCTCCTCCATCAGCATCCTTGCTCAGGCCAAACTAATTGTTTAGCCAGAAGCTGAATTTTGAAAATTCGGCTATTAAAAAAGCCAGGCATAAAAAGCACCATGAGAACATTTTGAAAGTGATCTAATGCTGATAAAACACTTAAAAAACACTGCAAGAGTGTTTTTTAATGCTCCAAGTTAGAGAGAGGTAAATCCTCTAAACACAAAGAATGGACATGAAATGCTAAATAAATACTTCTTTTTCCCTTTCCTCACTACTAGCCACACATTTATTCTGTACATTAGTTATGTTTTCTTGGTGTAAAATTACATAGGCAACAAGTTTTGTAAATATATTTACCAAGTACTGCATAACTGAAAAGGTCATGTGTCTAAATCTGTGATTATAGTGAATGCTGAAATCAGCAGATTCGACTATGTAACAGGGAAACTCACAACTTTTTTTTTTTACTCAATTAAAACATGAGTAAACCTTGTACCAACTGTAAGCTACACACATGAACGTAACTAAAAGTATAGACATATTGCATTAAGTCTGTGTTAGCCACAGTCAGCTTTCTGAGAGATGTTTATGTCAAACAGAAAATTACTCACAAGTTGTATAGTTGTCAAGTATTTTTTCCACCACAAATATTTATGATAGGCTGGTCCCAAGGAACAGATTCCATAGTAAGTGTACATGACAACATGGACAATACAGTTCAGCAAAGCATGAAATGTTCCTAACCCACCTATAGAAAAACAAAACATAGTAGTATTATGGCATCAGGTGTTTAAAACGCCACCTCGGGTCCTCATGGTTTGTTTTGAGTAGGGGTAGAAAAATGACATACCACAAAACCTAAAGACTTTAATTAACCCTCAAAGTATTTAACCTGAACTTGGTTAACACCAATTCGGAGGGATCACACCAATTTCCTTTCTCAGAAAAGGCTTATCTAAGCATTTCCAAAACAGCAACAAAACCTAGCTAGTCTTACTGTCTGTAAAAGGTTTTAGTAGAATTTTCAGTTCTCTCAGTTAATTTTTTAACTTTTTTTTTTTTCTTAAAACATGTAAACGATGGACATGCAGAGAATTTAGTACATGTTCCTTCTGTTTTACACCTTTTCTAGACATCATGATGAACTTTGCAAAGCTCTGGGGGATAAGTAAGAATTCTCTCCCCAGCACAAATTTCCAGATTCCCAGGGAAAGAATCACAGTTTCAGACAGTTAGTTTTAGGAATCATGACCTAAGTGAGAATCTCACAAATGGATGGTCCATCTCAAAACCATACTTACAGTGAAATGGAAATTTAAGGCCAGGTAGCCCCAATTTGGGGCAAACTCATGATTGAAACTGGTAAGATCCAAACATTTCACAAAGCAAGGAAATACTTCCTTTTCCAGTGGATCAACTATGGACTTAAGTGATCCTGTTCAAATTAATTTTATTTTTATGAACACAAGAAATCATAGGTAAAAATGACCCAAGAGGTAGCATACAGCAAAGTACTTTTAAGAGAAACATGAACATGAAAATACTGACCATCAGGAAGAAAACAAGATGACATAAAAGCAGACATTTAGTGAGGAAAAAAGAAAGCCCATTTTCCATTAAGAATCATTCAAGCTAAAAATAAAACTTATTTTGTGATTTTAGTAGCTCACACTAATATTCCAGCTTGATAGATCATAACTTCTCCAGCTGTGAAACTTCGTTATTTGTATTTTTTAAAATAATTTGAATGTTCTAACAGTTCAAATGTACATAATTTTTTTGGCTTGCACAATGAATATTCAAAAGAAAAAATAAACAGTAAAAGCAGAGGAAAAAAAAAGAAAAAACAACCTAATCCACAGTACAAAAATATGCTTCAAAAAAGCGACACTATACATAAGCATCATTTCACAATTTCCTGTTAATATCAGATCAGAGAAAAATCAGCATCTCCATTCAAACCCATAATTTTTTTACAAACAGGTTGAAAACTTGATCAATGCTAGTATTCAGAAGGACAAACAGTGATGAAACTGAATACAAGATAATCATCAGAAGGACTTAAGTTCTTGGAAAAAGAATTAAGTTATCAAACAGAACAATATTTGGAAAGATTAGTATAAAGATAAGCAATGGAGTTGTAGGAATAAACACAGCTCTGCGTGAATACGAGGGACTATTATTAGCAGAGGACAAAACAAGCAAGGTTCTTGCACACTTTGCTGAAAGCCTTTGTCAAACGATCACACGGGAAATTCAAATCTGATTCAAAATCAGAAGCCTGTAGCTGGTATACTGATCTGATGTCCAGATAAAAGGCAGAAAGTTAATCAACTATAAACAGAAACTTTTCAAGGTTGAAGACGAGGGACTGTTGGTTGCTGGGCATTTTTTCTGCAAATCTATAAACACACTGAACTGTATGTTGAGAAAAGTATTCACAATTTTATCATTAACTTAAAATACCAGTTAGTCAGCAACATTTGAGAAAGATACAATCAAGACACCAGCTTCCTAACAACAGAAACTCAACAAATACAGCAGAAGGATATCCTTTTATACCCTAGGAAAATCTGCACACTGGACAGGTTAAAAAGGTCCCATCTACAGATCTTCTGCTACTTCCAGGTCTTATTTTTGCATTCATAAAACAGACACTAACAGATCAGATTTTAAGCAATGGTTCTCTTCATCAATTTGTCACCGATTTTCTGGGAGAAAAAAACATGCCAAAGAACATGAGTGAAGAAACATGTACAAACCAAACCTATTTCTTGGTAGAAACTCCAAAAACCCCCACCATACCCACCTAAACATAGGCTCCTAAATGACTGCATTTCTCCACTCTGTGCTATTTTTATGGCAAACTGTATTTATTAGTGGTGCACACTAATAAAATAGCATATGAATTTGCATGCATAGACACACAACACAGAGCAGGAAATAAGAAAGTGAAGGTAAGCTAGAAGTGGACAAAGGCTTTCAATTTAATACAATTCAAATAAGTTTCTGTAATAAGTAAGGTCCAGAAAATATTTCTGTAGTTTTATGGAAGCCAAAGTATTAGATGTAAATAAACTCCAATTATGCTACCTAAAGCCACTAAAATAAGTGCAACAAAGCCTTAACAATTTCTTAAACAGGCAAAAATATGAGAACACTGTCCTTTCTTCCAACTCAGTTCTTAAATTTCAGGGTGACAAATGTCACTGAAGTAGTTTCAACAATTATCTGCCTCATATGGCTCCCCCAGCACTTCTGATTTTGCAGTCACATCTCTTTTATTTAATAATGCTCTTTGCTTATATACAGCTCTCTTCTCTGCACCTTCCCCCCCGCCCCCCAAGAAACCAAAACTGCATGAAATGCTGTCAAATAGGAAAAATGAGTACTCCCCACCTATTGAAATAATTATGGTGATCTCAGATGTTCCATGAAATACTGCAGACATCTACATTTAAAAACATTGATGTTTGCAAGATTTTTAGGTATGTTCTTTAAATATTTTTGTCTAGCATAGTTAACTTTTACTATCAGAGCTATGCAGAACTCAAACTCTCTCTCCACTACCTGCAGCAAATTTGACTCCAAACCACCAGGTCCATGGTATGATGGAATGATGAAAGACATGCAGGAATGTAACTTGGTTGTTTTTCTTACGCAGCACAAAAAATATCTGAAACAGATTTTTAATGAACATAATGTTACAGGAGATAATCAAGCCAAACATATTACAGAAAACCGCATGCATCAGTGCTGGTTGGCCACTACTATACATTTAAAAAATCTTATTGCAGTCTTGGGAGAAGGAAGGAAACTGAAGCTCTCATTATGTGGACTAGTCTTCAAAAAAAAGTTAAACCTGTATGTAAAATCCACCTGTGGGGTCTCAAAAGTCAAGGCAAGCTCTGAAAGCAAATGCTCAAGGTTGAGCCATCACCTATGTGTGCGACAGACAGTGTAAGATGGACTTGCTTAGATTGAGAAGTAGCTAGAAGCATCAGATTTTAAGTCCCTTGAATGACTAAGGCAGGACTATTTGAGAAGATTAACTGAAGAACTAGCAACAGATTGAGACGGTAGAAAATACTGTTAGAGAAATAGCACTTTATTATGAATACTGACTTAGCTACCCCTGGAAAAAGACAAAATTGGAGAGAATATATATAGGTATTCTTGACTGATATTGATGGGCCACATTTTAAAGGACAGACAATGAGGGAAGTGCTAAAGGAAGACTGAGCAAGAAAACTGTGTAAGGAGAAGTCAGGTCATGCAAAATCTAGTATCAGATGGCAAGCAAAGGAGCACAGAAAAGAAGTAGTCTTGTGTGCCAGGGAAAATATTTGGAAACAGCCAACTTAAATACAGCTAAGAAATTACTTTTGCGATAAAACCAAAAAGTTGCTGAGAAACAGGTACCTCATTGGGTGGATTCAAACAAAACAAATTTTTTAAAAAATAATTTTTCAGGTCCATGAATAATTAAAATGGAGCTGTCTAACCAGTAGGTAGTAAAGGTAAGTAGAGGACTAAAGTTGTCAGGCTTTTCCAGTTTTAGCATTCCTGGCCCTTCCATTACAATTCCATTTGGCTCAGTCAGTAAGATCTTCCAGTGTCGAATCATGAGTACTTGCAGATGAAAGTTGGATGGCTAACTTCGCTCAAAGGGTGTAGAACATCCTAACTGCTCATGAGTCAGCTCCTGAAACACGGCTCTTGTGCCTCGCACTATAGGGCAAACAAAATTGCAGCTGATTCCAACACTCAGAAGCTGGTTTGAGAATAGCTAAACCACATCTACTAGGTGTCAGTCTTGGGAAGAGGGGGAGGCAGATGGCTGCTGGTGGTGAGGTCTGCATTCTGCTTCATGAAATCATAGAATGGGTTTGGGTTGGAAGGGACTTTAAAGATCATCTAGTTCCAACTCACCTGCCATGGGCAGGGACACCTCCCACTTTACCAGGGTGCTCCAAGCCCCATCCAACCTGGCCTTGAGCACTGCCAGGGAGGTGGCAAACACACCGCTGCTCAGACTTTCTTTGAAACAGGTTAGAGTACCAGACTGATAACAAACACATTTATAGTCATGACTACAAAGGCATACAAAAGAATTTAGAGCAGGTAGGTATGGCAATTTATGCTGTATTCAGAGGTGCTGGTGTGAACATTGTGAATGTGGAAGATAAAATCTGAAGATTATGCAGAAAAAAATTCAACATGATCAACACAGTTTTTTATCTGCAGTGTGGAGACAAGCATTACCATAGCACAACAGGCTTATTAGCTGTTAAACAGACAAGTTGTCACAGCTTCCTAAATTTTTAAGTGTGTTCTCTCATTAACATTTTTCCTGGNGCTTCCAGCCCCCAAGAGCACTGATTCTTCTATTGTGAAAAGGAAACATCAATACTTCTTTTATTAGGCTACGAATACTTACAGTGTCTAATAATTCAATGAACTTGGAAAAGTAGTAAAGCCAACAAATTCGTACCATCTGCAAGAGTAAAAACCAGAAATTGTCAAATCATAATAGTCATAAATAAAACTAAGCAGTTGCAAGAAAAATAAGTAACTATATTAAAAGAAAGTATTGGGAATTTAGGTGGTGTCACAAGATTGACAGAAATATTGAAATGTCTGGTTTGATTGTTTTTTCTTTAAATACACAAAACATTTTTAATCCTGAAAGAATTTTAAAACCAAGAACAAGCCAACAAATACGCTGTCTCTTTTTTTTTTTCCCCGAACAATCAGTCCCTCCAGCTGACTCACATGCTCTACATTTATGCAAGACGGCATTTTCATTTAGTGCATTCCACTCTACAGCAGTGCATTTGGTTGTTCAAAAAGAATTTCCAAAAATATAAAGTCAGCGTAGCATAACAATTCAGCTTTGCTTTTAGTGACTTACTCTTAGAGCTCTAGGTGACCTCGAGTAGTCAACGATGTCGCACCGGAATGAGTACCCTGTGGCCCAACCTGACATAAGAAACTGGAGCAAGGAAAGGGAAAGGGCAAAGATTTACTTTATGTCTTTTGAAAAATTAATTAATTTTGGATTACTTTCACAATCTCTAAGGAAGGGAAAACAACATTAAAAACTTGTTGAATCAGCAGCCTTGTCAATCATCTACCTCTGTGTGGGCCAGCTACCCTGAAATCCTCTGCTGTTGAAGATTAATGAATTTCTAATTCCAGAACTTTCTTCCTACTCCCATTAGCTCAGCATTAGTAACCAAGAGGAGAAACACGTGCATTTCAAAACCAATGTTAGAAAAGTGACTTAGTGTGTAAATCAGAGGCTGTATAACCGAATCATTCTGAATTTTTTTTTAAATTGCTGCTACAGCTGAACGTCTTAATACTGAAAGAAACCAGCACAACAGAAAAATACAGCTTAAGATCATTAAAGACAAAAACCAAATCAATATGCACTACATTTCTACTATCATAATTTCTAAAATTCTGTTTAGTTAAACTGCATGGTTCAATTAGTCTTTCACTCATATGAGGGATGAGAAGTAGGGTTTTCACAATCAAGAGCACATGCATGACCAAAGAACTGTACATAACAAATATAATTTAATCTTTCCTCTTGTAATATGTTAGAGTTTGGACAAGAGCAACACAGTTAATATTACACGTGCTGCACTCTTCTGCCAGCCACTAGGACTACTGCATCTTGAATCTGTTTATAAAGTGCTTCATTTCCACTGATCATTGTCATCCACACATGCATGACAGGAGGTTTAGTTCTCTTAATAGATTGAGGGGTTTACTCTGGGACTGCAATGTTTAACTTCCTAAAAGAATCAATTGCTTAAATAAAACAAGATTTGAAACATCACCAAGACAGCACAATATGAAAGCACCCACCCAATGGCTTGGATCCAAAAAGGGAAAGAATCAGCTTTTTTCTAGAGCCAGACAATGGCAGAGATTCAATCTGTTACACTCTACTCATGCATTCTTTTATGAAATTGTAACACAAAAGTCTTGAGAGCAGATTAATTGAATAATGTGTTACTGTCAGACACTAACAGAAATTTAGTATCTTGATTGTTTCTTTAAGAGGGTTATAACCAAGCCCAAACTTATCACTAAATCACAAAAGGAAGTTTGGTGATTTTTCAAATCAAAGAGCAAATAACGAATGTGTGCATCTTGCCCACCACTTATTGCTTTCCACACAACTGTCATGACACAAAGTAGCTGCTGCTGCACTGCCTGTAAAGCGCTATTAAAAGAAATGTCAGGCAGTCCACTATAACTCATGATTAAATTTATGCAAATTGAGATAAAAGAAAGGTATCCAGTCAGTCTGGCACAACAATCTGAGAACCTTTCATTACCAATTTGCCACACCTGAAATAGCCACATAGCCAAATTTAACATATAAAGGGTCAGTACTAGCATAGTGATGTTTCACCAAGCAAATGTATAAGGCTGCAGTTCACACAATGCTGTTGTTAAAGAGCTACAATTTAAGACAAAACAAAACAAACAAAACCCCAAAACAACACAACAGACATTATCTAACTTTAGAAGGGCAACAAAGCTGGTCAAGGGTCTGGAGCATAGGTCTTATGAAAAGCAGCTGAGGGAACTCGGGTTGTTCAATCTGGAGAAGAGGAGGCTCAAGGGAGACCTTATGGCTCTCTACAACTACCTGAAAAGGAGCTGAAGCGAGTGGGTGGCCGGTCTCTTCTCCCAAGTGACAAACGATAGAACAAGAGGGAATGGCCTCAAGTTGTACCAGGGGAAGTTTAGGCTGGATATTAGAAAATATTTTTTCATAGAAAGGGTGGTCAGACATTGGAACAGGCTGCCCAGGGAAGTGGTGGAGTCACCATCCCATATTCAAAGAACTTTTGGATGTGGCCCTTGGGGATATGGTTTAGTGGTGGATTTGGCAGTCCTGGGTTGATAGATGGACTCAATGATCTTGAAGGTCTTTTTCAACCAGAGTGATTCTATTGATTCTATGATAACTTAAGGTTTAAAAGCTGGTTCTGAATTAAAGCTTCTACTTAGTCTATGCCATTCATAGTTACACATTTTTAGGTCATTCAACCCATAGCCCTATACAACTCTTCAGGCTTCACAGTTTTAGAAGTCTAACATTTACTTGGGCTAGGAGATATAGCAAAACCTCAACATTCCTATTGAGAATAAGAACATTTACTATTTCTGGAAGGAGGAGGGGGAAAAAAAGGAAAAAAGGAAAAAAAGGAAAAAAGGAAAAAAAATCAGTGCTAAAGATTTTTATGTTGGTTTTCTGGTTTGTTCTTTGTTTTGTTCGTGGTTGTTGTGGTTTTTTGGTTGTTCATTTTTTTTTTAAGGGTGAAGAATCACCCCATTAGATTTTGTTAACACCTGTCATTTAAAAGGCAGATCTAATTGAAATTTATTCTATAGTAGACATACTCTATACAGTGTTTGAGACATCAGTGTTGACTCTCATATGTAAAGACAGAAACAATTAAACAATTATAACAGACTAAGAAAAAAAGTCTGCTTTACCTGCTGCAACCCAGGGAAATTAAATAAGTTGCAAGGATTTTTAATTTTGCAAATTATATATAATGGCACACAGAATAATTTACAATGTCTCTTTCTAGGTATGACTTACTGCCTGTTTTCAAGTATCAGCTCTATCAGTTTAGCATACTTCTTGGAGGAATATAATTAAAACAATCAGAATAATAGTGGGAATTACATTAATAAATTTCTTTAAAGTTAGTAATACTGAGGATAGTTAGATACACAAAATCTATAAATATGTAACAAATAAAAGTAGTACTTACTTCGTAAGTCATATATAAAGAGAGGGTTACCACACTAAAATTATAAAGTGTCATTATCTGCCTGAGTTCAAAAGGTTTTTTATTTTCCATTAGTTTGGGTCCCAAGTGAGTGACAAAATAAATGTAGGTTCCAATGATAATGGTTGTTGGAAAAGGTGAAGACATGAGTGGCCAGCCTTCCAGTCTTGGATCTAGAAGAGGTAAAGAAAAAAAAATCAAATCTTTCTAGTCCATACTAAAACTTAAAATGGCTACAGAAAGGTATTTAATTCTTAATGATTTAGGCTTTGCTGTCACTGATCATGTTTCAGAATCCATTCACCTCAAATCCATATAACTGGATAACAAGACTTAGCATCTGTAGGATTCAACGCTTCTTTTTATACCAGTTCTTCACATGTTATGAAGAGAAGACACATAAGTGAACCAATTTTCAGTCCAGGGCTCTCCCCCATGAAAAGTCCACGTTGTCACACTTGAGCAGGGCTCAGAGGGCAGCACAGGAAGGCAATGCACAAGCAGATCACCAACGTTGCACTTCCATGTCATTCTTCTGGAAAACATGAACCTTATTCACAAGCTCAAGTCACAGACAGGGAGTAGCCCCACTTTTCAAGGTCCTCAAGCTTTATAAGCAGTATGGCATTAGACATAGTAAGTATTGGGATTTTAAAGTTGGAAGACCACCTGTCCCATCAGGTGAAATTCATGGCTTAGTACATGAGGTGTGTGCCTGTTCAACCCAGTCAAATCACCACTTTCACAGCACGATAAAACACGCTTTCTTATTGCAAGCCTCCAAACAGCAAAATTTACTCCAGAGAGAAGTAGAGCAGAGAGTCCTTCTCCTGTGCACACACTGGTGCCCATCTCCCTCTCCCTGCAGCAGAGGCTGTCAGGTGTTCCGCTCCCTCTGAGTTTCACCATGATTTCACTGTGCCCTTCTGTCGTTAATCACTGGGTCCCAGCTCACCAAAGACTTCAACATTTCTCCATAAGCAGGAGAACTGATGTGACTTTCATGTATTTTTTTAATATATATTTTTCTAATTTTTATAAACTGACATATGGAAGATTCGTTTCTGAATAATCCCAAACTTAACTATTGACTCAGCAAACTGCTGCTCTCACACCACTGCAATTTTTGTTTAGTTCATGATCAAATGTCTTCAGCCAGTGATTTTCAACCCACAGTACTCAAGCAACATACCACCCATGAGACCCTCTGATGTTGTTCACAGCCACTGGAAGTTGTAAAACAGTTGAGGAGAAAAGCACATTATAATGCCGTTCACAGCCAGTAATGTGCTCAGTGCTGCTGCCCACAGACCAACAAGGATTGTGAACCACAGCAGTCTTCATGTGTTGCACTTCAAGAGAATCACCAGCTCTTCACAACTGCTTCTTCTGCATCCATTCTTTGCACTGAGATTACCAAGACTTTCCCATTGGTCTTCCCAGCTTGATCCTGAGAAAACCATGTCCAGCCAACTAACAGTACACTACAAGATGCCAAATACAAGCACTGCTAGGCAGAGAGATGGGGAACTCAAATTCTGAAGTCATGGACACAGCAGCAAAAGTGCTTCATCACTCAGCTCCATCCCAATTCACTTCAACCCATAAGTAATACTGATAAAACTCCCTTCTCTCTGGCATGCTGTGGTTCTACAGAACCAGATAAATGTTCTCAGCTATACTGGAAAAGATAGATTAGCAATTTTATTGATCAAACTGTAACTGCTTCTCAAGTTTTCCCCTAATACTTGTTACTATGTGCCTACCAGAGTTAGAAGCACTCAGGGATGTCACTGCAGCAGATGGGTTTTAACCCCCAAATTGAGATTATCTCTGTCTTTTTTGGTAAGCGTGAAGAACCACAGAACAATAAAATCAAAGCAAAATGTGTTTAATATCCTCATACCAGCTACAACAAGAAGCTAACATTCCTTTTCAAAACAGAACTGTGACAGAGTTAATTACTCAGAGGATTCATTTCAAGATACTGTAAATTATCAGGGCTTTTATTTCTTTTACTTTGCAAAAGTAAAATACAGTAACACCATGTGCCTAGCTGAATTAACTGATAAAATACCACTGTTCAGTAATGAAAAAGAATTAAAGCTTTACATTCAGTAGCACAGCAAAAACGTAAACTATATATGTGTATGTTCCCACAAGCCAGAGGCTTTTACAGAAGAATCTCTTAATTTATTCTGAGGTTATAACCATAAACTAGCTCAGTTTTGGGGCTTTTTACTGTTTGTAAAATGCAAAAACTAGGGGGTTTTTTATAGTTAAAAATGTCAATAGGTAACCTCACAAGTCTTAAAAACACTTACAGGAAGACAAAGCTACTTTAGGTTGATAAACAGTACACCTAGAATAGCTACATATCGCTATTTGAAATGATTGAAAGTTAAGTTTTTGATTTAAATAACTCACCAGCATCTTTAATCCATTCATCATACAATAGTACAGCCTTTGATGTCAGATTCCTGAAGGCCATTTTCACTTGATTAAGATTTTATGATGCTGCCTGCAGGAAAGCAAAACAGAAACATGGATTTTTGTAAATAATAAAGGTCAATAAAGTGTTTTGGAAAAATTTTCATGAAGCAGAATGGGAAAAATAGAGAGAGGGCTAACACAGCACCGCATGTGAAATACAGATCAGGGAGCATTAACTGACCACACTGCTCTATGCCTGATGCTAATTTATAACTGAGCTGTTATGCACAACAATATGATTTTGTAATCTCTGCATACCAAACAAGGTGCTTCCATACCATAAAGTGTTATCTCAAGAAACAATGCTGTGATTAACCATTACTATTAAGGGAAAAATATAAATAAAAAGGAGCTGCTTAAATTCATTTTTATTACCATCTCCACTTAAAGTCCAAGTCACTGATAGGTGAAGAAGTTCAGCTTTGCAACATTTACTACTGAAAACAGTAATTTTCTAACTAAGTATTTCTAACTAACTAAGACGTATTTCTAAGGTACGTGGGAAGGAGGCAAGGTGCCGATATGTCTGCATACTCCTTTTAAATACAATAATTAGCTATGTTATAATTAGTATGCAAATCACACTCTGATGAATCAACTGTTTCCACACCAGGATCATGAAATGTCATAGTACCACCAGCAATATCATTAACTCACAAAAAATATCCAGCACATCCAGTTTGCATGCAGCATCGCCCACATATGTAAAACTTTTCAAAGTATGCTTATATGAATACTGATTTTTGCTTCAAAATCAAATACTCATTAGCCCTTCCCTTGCCTCATTCCCCTTAGAAAATACTTTTTTAAAAATCCCAACACAGTCTCCTATTCCCACTCAGCATCTCACTTTGCCATATGATTTCTCTCCACACCCTTGTGCAACTTCACACTGTATTCACCTTTGTTAGTCCAGCACACCTTGATGACCAGCTCCTTTCCTTTGGCTGCCCTTCTGTCTCTCCTTCAGGCTAAATGAGTTGCAGGTCTGAAGAGCCAGTTTTGCCCTCATGATGACAATGCATCTTTCTCCCCACTATCATCTTCTCATTTGTCCTCACCTTAACACTCCTGCAAAATAATTTCACCCTTATCTCCACTTCAATAAGTACCTCCTGTTCACTGCCATTTCACAGGAGTTTTTAGGAACCTCAAGCTACACTACACCCACCCTTCATCACAAGATGCCACACAGACAAGCCTGGTTTCATTCTCATTTTACTACCCACTTGTTTTCTTGCTTGCACTACTGTCCTGTGTGCCTGCACATCTGAAACTACCATCCATTTCTTGTCCCTCTTTAAAGTTCATGTTTTCCAGAAATACCATCCTCCAGCATCTGCCTTTCCCAACACAATGTCACTGCCTTCACACTGACCATTTTCACGTGCCCTGTGTTCTTATTACAATGTTTGGTACTAAGCTCTGTGTTTATAAATGTCCTGGCAAAATCTGAAGAAGCAGAGGACATCCTCTTCCTTTTCTTATGGAAACTTGAGTTGGCCCTCTTCCTTTTGGCACTAGCAGTTAGACAACAGAAAAGGATTTTAAGGTCAGAGACAAATTATAAATATCCCTGCCATCTTGCTCCATAAGCCAAACTATGGATGGTATCAAACATATGTAGACACAGCCCTGTCTTGAACACCAGGTACCTCAGATTGTCTGACTATGTCAACCAGGCAACTCAGCTGTAAGTAACTGGTGCTAGAGGGAGGTCTTAAAAAAATCTGTATTTTATAAATAATTGTTTTATTAAAACAGTTAGATGGATTACAGTAAATAATCCTTAAAATCCAGTATTCTTCCTGATTTAGTCTCATGAGAAAAGTCTATCAAGAAACCAGGCATGGCAAACTGAAGTTACCTTGTTCAGTGGTTATAATGATATCCTACCAAAGCCTACAGACACCTTGTGCAGAGTACGGCTAAATATTTCATAAAAATAAATTCACTGAATACAAATAATGACATTATATTTAATCAGTATTTCAACAAGAAAAACAGCTTCCTGGTATTACTGCCAGTCAACCTTCCTGCTTTTGTCCTGATGATGTTACTGGAACAGACTGGCTAGCTCAACATGCTAACCAAAACCTATGTTAAATGAGTAACCTCCTGCTTCAAAAGATACTCTCAAAAATCCAGAAAATTCTGGTGTGGATGCAAGCTCAAAATTAATTGACAATAATTACAGGTTTGGGAGTGCTGATTGACTTCTCCTCCCTCTTCCAGTGGAAAATTCTCATCCTGACAACTGCATACTCACAAATACAGAATTCTTTACATTTATCCACTTGACTAGTCAACATTACATTAATTTTGCATTAGGAGTCTGACAAATGCACTGTTGGTGTTTAAATAGCAACTCTTACACCTGCTAGGCACTGGGACCAAAAGCAAGATTTTTATCTAGAGTCAGACTGCTGCCAATAGATTGCTTCTGCTCATAGGTGGGGCACAGGGGTAGGAACCAGATGTTCTTTAAGGTCCCTTCCAACCCAAACCATTCTATGATTCATAGCAGAAAGGTAGCAAATGAAAACAGAAAATCCTTCTGTTTCCCAGCCCCTGCCATACTTTTGGAGAGTCATTTGTCCCACCTCTCCTAACCTCAGCACTTGCAGCTCTTCTTCCCTCAAAACATTTCACAAGAGCTAAGACAGCAGAGGCTCTTAGTCTTCAAGGTTTCTTTTCTGTTCATAACCAAGCAAGCAAGATGCAACTCCACAGCAGCTGCTAAACTTGTTTTGAAAGTTTGGCATTTTAGTTACTATCCTTGAGAGAAGGATATACCAGCCAGAGTGCAGCCACAGCCTCACCACACAGGCATACTGACAGATCAATTATTCTGAATCCAAAGTAAACAAAGTGAAATAAGTTAAACCAAATTATTCTAAGAGCAGTTAATTTCTTAAGTAGCTACCTAGTTTTCCTTTGGAAGTCCATTTCTATGTCAACTGTTTGCCTTAATGTTAGGTTTTCAGAATTTTTTGTTTGTTAGCTACCTACCAGTAGGGTTAATGAAAGCATGAAAGGTGTTTTGTCTTATCATGTTACATTTACTTCACACACTAATTCATACATACTGGAAAATAATATGATTATGGCTTTTGGTTTTTTTTTTTCAAAAAATACAAAAGTAAAAAAATCCCACATACCCACACATAAGATAAACAACAAGCTTGTGCTTCAGAAAAAAAAAAGCATTTTTAAAAGACTGCTTTTTTACAGCACAACAGTGTTGTTAAAAAGTAATCTGAAAATGCTTTGATCATAATACCATTTTCCATAGCACTTGGCAGTTTCAAATTCTATATTACTTATTCTCTAAATGTGAGACTGGAAATATCTGGCATGGAAAGAGAGGGCAAAGATGGCCATTTCCTAAATACACAGCTTTACTTCCTCATGCTGTAAACTTATAAGAATGTGTATAGCCACAGTTCTGTCAAAAAACATACATTTAGTCTACATAGCTGCTAATGTACTTACAGAAACTGCAGCAGCAGCACATTGGCACTTTTATTCCCAATGCTCCACTTTCTGCTTGTAAAAAATGCAACTAAAATGCATTAAGGGTAAAGAATTTTCTTTTTAAAATAGTGTCTAGATAGTAGTAAACTCAAAATTAGGGAAGTCACATTAGCAGACTAATTTTCAAAATTAGGTTATTTTAAATGACATATGGGAAGCAATTTACAAAAATTTTAAAAATGCAGTCATAGAAGTTCAGTCTGCCCAGCTTGCAAAGTTCTAAAGAACACAGAGGCAGTCCTCTGAAGCACACACATTTGGAAAACAAGCACTGAAATCACCTCAAAAACATATGCAAGGAGCTCAGCTATTAGAAAGAAATAAGCACTATTTTTTTTTTCTTTTCATTTACAAAATGTCAATGGAAGTAATAACATGCACCTAGGTTCAAGCCAGCTGTACTAATATAATTTCTGAAGACATCTTTACGCAAATGTGACTTCCCCATTATAAAAATAGGGGGTATAAGTGAGGCAAAGGAGGGAAAGAGCTGTGTTAAAAGAGCAAAGTCATTTGCTGGCCTCTGATCCCCTGTAGCTCAGTAGACAGCTGAAAGAGCCCACTAACTCCAGCTGAGTTAAGCATATAGCTTGACAGAACCAATTTCAAGTTGGACCATTACCTTTACTAGAGAGGCACGGGTAGATGATAAGATCGTTTTCACCAGCCAAAAATGCCACAAATACCACAGCAAACCATGTAAGAATGCCTCACAATGACAAGTAGTAGGTAGTAAGTTGTTGGAAGTTCTCATATTCAGTTACCACACAAAACTATTAGTTATTCTTGTAATGGGAATTACTGGTATGCCTCAAACATTCCTTATTTTTAAATGAGAACAAGGACTTTCTCACATTCCTTTGCTTAACCCACATGAAAGATATTTGCCATTCCTGATGCTCATTTATTCCCCCTACATAGTTTTTAAAAAATAAAACAAACAACAAGATTTGCTTTTAAATAGTAATTTTACAACAAGGGTTTCATGTTGATGGCTACTGAACAAAACCAGCAAACAAAAAACTTAACAGAAAACCAAGCAAAATGAAGCAATCTAAGGTAAGCTCTGTCACTCCTGAAAATAAATTCTAAAACTCAAAACACTTGAAGTTAAGAATTTGCATTAGACAGACAAGTTACCTTTGCAGGGAGCCCTTAGCAAAAGACTGCAGAATATAACAACACAGTGCAAACCAACGGGATAATTTACACCTAAGGCAGATCCCAAAAACAAAGGTTCTGGACCACCACCCCCTGGCCTGCCAAGCAGGTAATAAAGGGTGGACCCTCCACCCTGAAGAGCCCACAGAAAGCACTGACAGACGCAAACCTGATTTCAAAATGATGGCTTAAGAAATGACAGTAATAATGGCTTACATATTCAGGCACAATTACGAAACTTTCATGTTTCAGAATCACTTGGTATACTGTTGTTAATTCTGCTCTTGAAGTTCAGAAGATAATTAAATCAGGATGTTTCACAGATGCTATCTTTAGCTTTACCTGGGAAATACCAGCTCTGCCCTTCCTATTTCCCAAGGCTGCGTGCTTACATAATTGTAGTTATTCTAACTACATTATTCCCTTATGCCACATGGCAAACAAATGCAAACTGCCTATTACGTTAGGTGGATTACTCACCTATATTCTTCAACAAAGTTTTTACTGGGTGTCACCTGTTGTTATGTACTCCCCTGAGAGGACTTTCCATCACTTTCCCCATCCTTAATGACTTCTCTCAGGCACCCAACCCATTTTTTGAAAGATTCATCTCACAGAGAAGTTGGCTACTTCCTGCTTAGCATTAGGTGGCCTTTTCTTTTTTACTACTATTGCTTGTAAACACTGTTCCTCTTAGATGACAGTTCTGCCCAAGTGAGCAACTGGAGAAATTTCCAAGTTTTGAGAGAGGTATTAGGTAGTTGTTACCTTGATTGCATTGCAAACTTTGTCTTTGAAGCCAGTCCATTTAGAGTGCATCAACAACTTCTATGTATACATTTTAAAGTAGACATTGGGGAAAAAATAGCAATAAAGACCAATTTGTATTTCCTTCCACACCTGCCTATTACATTGATAAAAGAACTGATACTGCAGAATTCACTGTAAGGCTGGACGTTGGCAACAGGCACAGAAAAGCCTATTCCTATAGGAACTGTTTCAGGTCCTTCATGGGTCACTGGTACACCCCCGTTTTGTGCCCAACTCCCAGCCAGAATGATATGGACATTCTGCTGGTCCACATACACCAATCTAGCCACCAGCAACTGCTGAATGGAGAAGCCACAGTGAGCAGCCCCACAGCCACACTGCTAATGGGCCTGGTCCTCAAACAGCTCCAGAGTAAGTTATAGCAGCTCAGTGACCCAACTGAAAGCTTAATCTTTTCAGAAAATAAGTTGTTTTTCAGTCATCTTGGACCTACAAGGCTGAACACTCTTATGCAAAGGAAACACATGAACTGGAATGCTGCAGGCAGGGAAGAAGGTGGGAGTAGCAGCCCTGTCATAGATCCCTTTAAGCTAACACTAATATCATGTAGGGAGGACAGAGGATCACCATGTTTAGTCCTGCATAATCATAGACAATCATGTACTAGATCTGTAAAGAAGTTCACAAACACTGCACCTCAGCAAGTCACCACTCTGTCCATCACAAGCCACAAGGGACTCTACAAAACAACCAAATCCACAATAATTGCATTGTGCTACAGTAATGCAGGCATCATCAATATCTTAAATATCTTAAATGCTTCACCTGGGGTTGCAGTGATGCACATGGAAGTGATCCTAGGGACTAATGTCCCACATCACATAGAAAGACAGACCAAGTACAAACAGTCCCTGCAGTCACAGCCTGGAAAGAACTTTCTTTACAAGTCTGAATCCCATTGTCAGTTTAACTCACATAAGAAAGACTCTGGGCAGACCCCTGAGAAGATTCCCAGTTTCACTTCAGAAGCGAACACCACAGAATCACAGAATC
>VZRW01008238.1:44209-57447 GCA_013398125.1 Aegotheles bennettii | reverse complement strand
TTTTTGCAGTGAGGGGCCCAGAACTGACCCCAGCACTCGAGGTGCAGCCTCACCAGTGCCCAGCACAGGGGGACAATCCCTGCCCTGCTCCTGCTGGCCACACTGTTCCTGATGCAGGCAAAGATGCCATTGGCCTTCTTGGCCACCTGGGCACTCTGCTGGCTCATCCCCAGCCGGTGTCACCCAGCACCCCCAGGTCCCTTCTGCTGAGCAGCTCCAGCCACTCTGCCCCAGCCTGGATCAGTGCCTGGGATTGTTGTGACCCAAGTGCAGGACCCAGCACTTGGCCTTATTGAACCTCATCCCGTTGGCCTCTGCCTATGGATCCAGCCCATCCAGATCTCTCTGCAGAGCCTTCCTTCCCTCAGGCAGATCAACACTTCCACCTAACCTAGTGTCATCTGCAAACTCACTGAGGGGGCCCTCGATCCCCTCATCCAGATCATCAATGAAGGTATTAAACAGAAGACACCTTGGTTCTTTCTCTTGGTGCCAATGAGACTGTAGCCATTTACTGCTGTTGGAGAGAAGATAACACAGAAGGATGGACTTGGCAGAACAAACCCCAAAATTAATTAAGCAGCTAAATATGAAGAGGCAAAGCATGTGCTGTTGGTTGTCTCACCAACTCTTGGAACTCTATGGCTGAGGTTTTCAAGACAGGGCTCCCAGTTTAAGGGCCCTGGTCCATACTGGGGTGTCGAGTGGTTTGGTTTTCTGAAGGTCCAGGTAGCTCTGGTGAGACAGCTCAGACACACACTGCATTTGAGATGTCATTCTCTTGATTAAGGGCTTGTGTCTGGATGCTTTTCTGTTTTCTGGTTTGTGTATTTCAGAAAGAATCAAATGAGGTTTGTGCTGAATTTCTGATGGCTCTTTCACTTTGAATTTTGACAAAAGAGGAACATTCCTTTTTAGTTCATTTGACTCTGATGTTCCCTTTTATCTCCTTCCCTCCCTCTTGTTCCATTCTAGTCTTTAATCATAAACGCTTTCTAATTCAGGGCCTTGGCAGTCCTGTTCCACACCTGCAGGGAGGCTGCACCAGGAAGGGGACAGGGTGCAAAAAAGAGGGTGCAGTGGCATTTTTGGCCACGCAGAAAGCTCCAAAACATCCTGAGCAGGTGCCTGGGCAGTCGGTGTGGAGAGAGAGAGGGCACTGCATGCAGATACCTGCAGTCTGCCAAAGCTGATTTCAAGTTGCTTCTCCCCTAAGCACCCACGGGTGGTGTCACTTTGACCTTCAAAGCTGTTAATTTCTGGCTGTTTCTCTCTTTTCCCTACCCAGATTACCATTTTGTGACCCGAGAGGAAATGCAGAAGGAAATCGATGCCGGTGAATTCATCGAGCACGCGGAGTTCTCTGGGAATATGTACGGGACGAGGTACGCATGGGAGAGAGACACTGGTGGTGCTGGGAGCTGAGATCACAGGATCATAGAATCATTATGGTTGGAAGGGACCTCCAGGGTCATCAAGTCCAACCTTTATCCCATCATATTCCTAACCATTGGACCATCAGACCATGACCTCAAGTGCCTCATCAACCCGTTCTTTGAACACCCCCAGGGATGGTGACTCCACCGCCTCCCTGGGCAGCTCATTCCAGTGCCTATTCCTCCTGTCATGTCTCCTTCTCTGGAGACATTCAAACCCCAACTGGATGCATTCCTGTGTGACTTGCTCTGGGTTGTCCTGCTCTGGCAGGGGGGTTGGACTAGATGATCTTTCAAGGTCCCTTCCAACCCCTGACATTGTGTGTGATTCTACCACCCTCCCAGTAAAGAACTTCTTCCTAATCTCCAACCTAAACTTCCCCTGATGGAACTTGAGGCCATTTCCTCTCTTCCTGTCATTAGCAACTGGGGAGAAGAGACCAACACCAGCCTCACTACAACCTCCTTTTAGGTAGTTTTAGGGGGCAATAAGGTCTCCTCTCAGTCTCCTCTTCTCCAGGCTCAATAACCCCAGTTCCCTCAGCTGGTTCTTGTTTTCCAGACCTCTCCCCAGCCTCGTTGCCCTTCTCTGGAGTCGCTCCAGCACCTCAATGTCCTTCCCATCCTGCAGTGCCCAGAACTGGTGAAGAAAAAAATCAATGAAAATTAATGACACTGTTTTTCCTCCAATCACAGAGATTCTTACCATAAGCAGAACCTTTCACTTTGATAGCAGGGTCCTTGTTGGCTTTATTAAGATTAAAATTAACTCTTGCCAAGGGTTAGCTCATCATGATTAAATCTTTCCTGCATGAAGAGATCCTCTAGAGCCTCTGGTGTTTGAGAACTGCTGAAATAGTTTGTATTTTGAACACTTTTCTTGCACAGGGATGATTTTCACAGACTATTTACACTCCTTAATATCTCCCAAGTGCTTGAGCAGAGTGGAGACTCCCTCCTTATCTCCACGTCCCCTAATGGCCTGGATGTGATGAATTGAGGAGCAGAAGTGATCATCTCAGTCTTGGCTTCTGTGAAACAAGTTTGGGTGGCTGCTTATGAAGAGAGAAATTGCACAGCAACCTTGGCTGGGGTTAAAGAGTTAGGTGGGTTTTACAATAGCATTGCCCTCAGCGTTGGGGATGGATCGAACATTAAGCTGCAATGTTAATTAGAAGTCAAATATCTTAGATAATTATCGTGAGAAAATTGTGGCCCTGTAGTAAAGGACCTGCTAAGAAGGAAAGTTAAATGTTCCTTAATTATTTAATGAAGGAAATTTGCTCAAAATGCTTTTCAGGAAGATTTGGATTTCTTAAGGAGCTGAATGTGCTTTTTTTGAGGATTTTTTTTTGGAGGTGGCCAAGTTTCCTCCTGAGGATGGTTTCCTTCTGGGAGGTGCCAACATAAGGCCTCCAGAGTTGGGTTGTAGGTGTAGGGCTCTGGGGATTTTGCATCTCAGTGGTGTAGAGGTTTTAATGTCACACCAGAGGTGTGTGGTGTCATGGGGGTCCTGCCATGCTCCCTCTGAGCCTGGCACAGGAGCACATGGTTCTGCCTTGGCCTTGGTGTGTCCACTGTGACAAGAGAAGCGAAACCTTGAGACCTCATCTTCCAAACACCCAGCACCAAGGAGAAACTGAGTCCAGGCTCCTTCATCTCTCTGCAACTCCCTGAGAGGAGGTTGGGGTGAGGGGGGGGTCGGTCTCTTCTGCCATGCCCACAGTGAAAGGACGAGGGGGAACGGCCTGAAATTGCAGCAGGGGAGATTCAGGTTGGACATGAGGGACAATTCCTTCCCTGGGAGGGTGATTGGGGGTGGGAATGGGTTGCCCAGGGAGGTGGTGGAGTCCCCATCCCTGGAGGCGTTCAAGAGGCGTCTGGATGTGGCGCTGGGTGCCGCGGGTGAGTGGGGATGGAGGTGGGGGTTGGACTGGGTGAGCTTGAAGGTCTCTTCCATCCTGGATGATTCTGTGTTTCTGTGATTCTGATCCCTGGCTGCATCCTGTGCAGGACAGGCTCCCTTCCTTCACGTGTGTCCTCCTTAATCCAGCTGGCCACAGTGTGGGGGAGGTGGCTGCTCTCTGATGCCTGATATGTAGGTGGAGGTGATTTTAGTGCCTTTCTCCTCAGGGTGGATGCTGAGAAGATCTCTCTCCTCAGCCAATTTCCTTGAAATTTGCAGGAATTTGATAATTTAACCCAATAAAATGATGTGCTTGGGTTTGTTTCTGAGCTGCTTTCCTCTCTGGCTCTCACTTCCATCTTCAGTCCCCTCTGCCTGTGGTGGTGGCTGTGCAGGGTGGGAGGCTGAAGCTAACCCAGACCATCTCAGCTCCATCTCCTTTATTTTGCTTGCTTTCAAACCAGATAAATACAGAAACTCTCCAGGTTTTATATTTCCTCTACAAGTGCCTAAGGGATGTTTCTAATCCAGACGTGTGACAAAATGAAGTCTCTCACATTTATCAGTATAATTGAAGTTTTTGCCAATCCTTTCTGCTCCCTGAATCTCACCAGCTAATAATAATAATAATAATGAATGACTCTAAATTAATTGCTTAATTTATGAGCCCTGGAAGGGCCCTGTCTGTGGGATAGCACCGAGTCCTGCCTATAGAAACCAGAATTTCTGTGAAGGTGCCTTAAATTGGAGGCTGAAATCAGTGCAGGGACGGGACAGTGAGAGGTGCTGGCTCTCTGTAGATGGGTTGTAGCAGGAGTTGGTTGGATGATTCTGTGTTTCTGTGAAACCTGTGGCTTTTGTAGGGCAAACTGAGCCATTCTGGGGAGTTTTTGTGAATTTTCAGTGGATGAGGCTCAGATCTGGACTCTTGGTGCTGCCCACCTGGGCAAGGCAGCAAGCCTCTGTTTTTATACAGGGCACAGTGCTGGTCTTGCAGCTTCACTTCATCTTTCTCCATCCTCTTGGAGTTTGTGGCCTGTGATGTGGGACTCCCAAGGTCAGGAGGAATGGTACCAGCCACCTGAAGATCTGCTCTTAATCTCTTCTGCCACTGCATGACAAGAGGAAGTGGCCTCAAGTTGCATCAGGGGAGGTTTAGATTGGATCTGAGGAACAACTTCTTCCCTGAGAGTGTTGTCAGGGCCTGGCCCAGGCTGCCCAGGGCAGTGGTGGAGTCCCCAGCCCTGAGGGGAACTCAAAGCTGTGGTAGATGTGGTGCTGAGGGCCGTGGGTTAGTGGTGGCCTTGGCAGTGCTGGGCTAACGATTGAACTCAATGGTCTTAAAGGTCTTTTCCAACCAAAATGATTCTTTGATTCTATGACCACACCTCCTGACTTCACTCCCTCAAAACCTGCAGTGTCCCCTCTGAGCTCCTGGCAGAGCTTCTCCCCGCACTGTCCCTTGTGCCTCAGAGCTCTGGCTGGAAGCAGAA
Organism: Aegotheles bennettii; assembly: GCA_013398125.1. Taxonomy (NCBI): domain Eukaryota; kingdom Metazoa; phylum Chordata; class Aves; order Caprimulgiformes; family Aegothelidae; genus Aegotheles; species Aegotheles bennettii. Next base: position 52,612 of record VZRW01008238.1, on the reverse strand, counting down.
CCTGTGTCCAGCACCGTGCCAGTACCAGCCAAAGAGTCCCTCACAAGGGCTGCTCCCAGGAACCAGTCCAGGTACCTCCAGTGCACCAGGAGAGGGTTGGTGTTGCTGCTTTTCAAGGGTGTTCAGGAGCAAGCTCGAGGCAGTTCCCTTGTGCTGGGACAGAGTTGCTGTCTCTAAAGATGTAGGAGAACCACCACGTAAAGAATATTTTCTTAATTGTACATCTTGCAACCCAGGCAGGAGCATCCATCTCCATCAAGCGTCCTTCAGGAGAGCACGTGGGTATGGAGATGGGTGGATCTCTGGAGGAGGAAAGCTCTGGGTGTTTTTACTCTTTGTTGAAGGTGGGAGCTTTATGGGCATGGGATAGTCACACATCCATCTCCACTCCTTTCATCATGGATTTGCCAGCCTCTCTAGCAGGAGACAGCAGGTCCTTGCTGCACCCCAGTGACCCAGAGGACACCTGGGGAGAGAGAAACTGTTTAGCAAGAGCAGAGCAGGCTCGTTCTTCTCTCCTGCTGCAGCTTGGGCACAGGGGAGCCCTGTGAGGTGAAGACCTCCTGCTGAAGGGGGACACACCAAACCCCCACCACTATGGCTGGGTGCTCTGACCCCTTCCCTCTGTGCTCTGTCCCCAGTAAAGGTGCAGTGCAGGCTGTTCAGGCCCAGAACCAGATCTGCGTCCTCGACATTGACATCCAGGGCGTGAAGAACATCAAGAAGACAGAGCTGAACCCCATCTACATCTCCGTGCAGCCTCCATCCATAGGCATCTTGGTGAGCGACCGCCTTGCTTTGCCGTTAGGCAGTTAGAGGTAATCAGCATCTCCCTCTGAAGCCACGGGGGTCCTCCCTTGTCCATCCACCTGTAGGGTTTGAAGGGCCATAGAGTAGGTGGGGAGGATGTTCCTGAGCACGTGGTTACCTCTGCCCAGTCTGACTGCCCAACCTCTGGCTCCCAGAGTCCTGTTTCTCCGAGTCCCTCCTGGACAGTTCCCACACTGTGTTGGGTCACAGACTCCTTTGCAGCTTGGCTTTGGGATAAAGGTTGGACTTGATGACCCTGGAGGTCCCTTCCAACCATAATGATTCTATGATTGGCCAGCCTTGGCCAACCACACATTGGTTGTGCTTAACACTGGGGAAAGAGGGAGGTTTTTGTGTGGAGACTCAACTCCAGAGACTAAAGTTCAACTGAGGGAGGTTGATTCTCTGCAGAAGCAGAAATCCCATATCCATCTGATCCCATGGGGCCCTGGATAATCAATGAACTGGGTGAACTCAAATCACTCTCATGGTTCAGAGAGGGATGGGGACTTGTCTATGTGACTTACTGAAGCCATGAAGGAAGCCAACAGCACCAGAGGGCAGAACCCAGGAGAGAGATTTCATCTCCCAGCAGTACCTGCAAAAAAAAACCCAGGAGTGGGGAAAAAGAGAGTGGGAACCTGAGCTCTCGGTAGGAGATCCAGACCCAACCCCAGCTTGGCCACTGGTTTGCTCTGGGCTGTGTTCTCTCACCTGCTCATGGTCGCAGGTGGAGATGGCACTGGCTGGTGGGGCAGGGGGTGGTTTCTGCTGGCAGCAGTTGGAACACGTGGGTTTTGAATGTGTTTGTCCTTGGATTTAGGAGAAAAGACTACGTGACCGAAAGACTGAGACAGAGGAAAGTTTAACGAAGCGTTTGGCTGCAGCCCGTGTAGATTTGGAACTTAGTAAGTCTGAGGAGCTTCGAGTCATGTGCCCAAGGGGAAGGGGGGGTGTTGGTGATTTAAGGAGATGGTTTTTGTGTGAACATCTTGGCTTGTGTTCTCCAAGAGGTGCTGGCAGGGCTTGGACATGAGCTGAGTTTGATCTAAGCATCGTTTCCCACTGCAGTTCCTCGTGGGTACTGGTGGAGAAGCCCATTATCAGTGGGAAATAATAATATTAAAGTGTCACAGGAGCTGAGGTCGTTCAGGGTCTTAGGTCACATGCTCTCCTCTAACTCCTCTGTTGTCTCCTTCCCTAGGTAAAGAGCCCGGCCTGTTTGACTTGGTCATTATCAATGATGATTTAGAAGAAGCTTATTCTGAATTGAAGAAGGTGCTCCAGGAGGTGAGTGGTCTCTGCCTCGCTCCCTGGGCTGACCTGGCTGTGGAGATGAAGGTCTGGCTATGGGCAGCCACAGAAATGTGACCTTGTGCCCACACTTGATCTATTTTGAGCTGCAGAGGAACATAGTTGAGTACAGATCACATGTGAGTGATGGTAGATCAGTGGCCAAAGAGTGAGAAACGGATCCAGCTCTATACTGGGTTGGGGCTAAATATCCTTCCATCCTTCCTTCCATCCTTCCTTCCATCCTTCCTTCCATCCTTCCTTCCATCCTTCCTTCCATCCTTCCTTCCATCCTTCCTTCCATCCATCCATCCATCCATCCATCCATCCTTCCATCCATCCATCCCCAGGCAGCACAGAAGGGGTGGGCTATTTTGGAAGAGTCTCCAAGTCAAACGTTGCCTTGTCCCTAAAGGCTCGTGTGTAAACTCTGGGCTTGGTCCTGTGGTACTGTGTGGAGCTCGTCTGAGGAGGTGATTGTTGGTGGTCTCCAGAGCTGTGAAACTATGAGTTGTTCTTGGAGTGGCAGATGCTCAGGGCCATGAGGATGTTCTAAGGGCTTGAGCAGCTCTGCTCTGGGGCCAGGCTGAGAGAGTTAGGGTTGTTCAGCCTGGAGAAGAGAAGGCTCCGGGGAGACCTCAGAGCACCTTCCAGTGCCTGAAGGGGCTCCAGGAAAGCTGGAGAGGGACTGGTGCCAAGGGCAGGGAGTGATGGGCTGAGGGGGAACGGGTTCCAAGTGCCAGAGGGGAGATGGAGATGGGATGTGAGGGAGAAATTGTTTGGTGTGAGGGTGGTGAGAGCCTGGCCCAGGGTGCCCAGAGAAGCTGTGGCTGCCCCTGCCTGGCAGTGTTGAAGGCCAGGTTGGGTGGGGCTTGGAGCCACCTGGTCTGGTGGGAGGTGTCCCTGCCCATGGCAGGGTGGTTGGAACTGGCTGAGGTCCCTTCCAGCCCAAACCATTCTGTGATTCTGAGATTTTCCTGATCTCCTTTGCAGGAAATCAAGAAGACCCAAGAATTCAAGAAGTCCTGAGCTGAGCCTGCTGGGACGTTTGAACTTTGCACATCATTCCCGAAGCATCGTGCCGCGCCACTTTATTCCGAGAGACATTCCCGTTAGGCTGATCCTCCTCCCAGGTCACTCTAGGATATTTCTATTAAAAGGAAAGAAAACCAAACCCACTCCCACTTTGTGTTTCTGTTCCCCGCACGCTCGGCGTGGGCTCTCCCAGCTTTGTCCCTCGGGTGGACACTTTGGAAGCGACTTCATGGCATCTGCTGCCCATGGACAGAGCTGCTGCTGAGGAGCCCCTTGGGCATCTGTGGCCCTGGCACACAGGTCCAGACCCACTGTGATATCTGTGGATAGGTTGTGCCCAGCTAATGCCACCCCACAAAGGGGACCTGCTGAAATTGAGGTGACCCCCACTTCCACCCGTGCGGAGGGGTTCCTGTCTTTCCTGGCACCTGGTGTTGGTGTCCTCCTGCTCCTTCTCATTCCTGCTTCCTTTTACAGATCTGCCTCCAGCTCCTCCATGCTGGTCTGTGCCTGCTGCTCTAACCATGGTCCTGGTGAGCGGGGAGGAGAAAGGGATGCTTGCAGGATATGATCTATCACTGCTTTTTTTTCTGGAGGAAAAGAACTGAGCTTCTCCTCCCACCCTGGCAGCAGTCTTGTCATTCACATGCACTTGTTCCACTGGAGTTTAGGTGCAGGTCAAGTTTTTAGGTGCTCAAGTTGGAAGAGAAATTATTTCTTTTCCAACCTGTGCAGCCTTTTTTGGTTGATGTGCTTGAGGGCATCGATAAATCCCTTTTCCTAGGAGGGATCTGTTTGATCCAGCCCCTGTCCCTCATCCCGGTCTCTGGCTGGAGGTGTGGAGGGCTTTGCCTGATGAGGACTTGGGAGGATGTTTCACACTTCACTTCCTCAGCTTTCTTCATCCTTAACCTTGATGCTTTCCTGTAACTTCTGAACCCTTTGGGGGTCACTCATCCCAGAGCTTGTTGTCCTGGAGGACTCGGGTAGTTTGTGTTCAAGCCTTGAGAAATGACAAGTCCAGCAGAGCTGTCATCCCACAGCCTTCCCACCACCTCCCCCCCAAACTGAACCCAGATCAAGGTGGCATCATGCTGACCACAACCATCTGGACCATGTATCATTTTCTCACCAAAACTACATCCTACCAGGGCATGGAGGTACCTTAAACTCAACTCTTGGGTTTCATCCTCTTTGTGTCCCATCTCTCCAGTTCACCCAGTGGCTCTGCTCCAGCACACCCACAGCCTCTCTCAATCCAGCTTCATCCTGAATCACCAAGCTCCATCCTCCACGCTGTGAGCAGAACCAGACCTTGGGGCAACCCTTTCAGTACTTTGCTTACATTTGAGATTATTTGATTATTATTTTGATCATTTCCCTTGGTTTGGGTGTTCTAAACACATCTTTTGTAGATGACACTGTGAAATGCTCCTTGCTCTTTTCATAAGTTTCACGTTGCAAGGTTCTAGTTTGGGTTGAAGAACCAAGAAAATGCTCCCCCAAAATTTTTCTGGGGTTGTGCCTGGTTTTCTGCACTCTGAGGGGGTGACTCACTGCAGCCAGGCTCTTCCAGCCATGGTGAGCGACCGACTCTGATTATTTTTTTGGCTGAATCGTTGGTTTTCATTATGTTTTGAGGGACACGTTTGCAATGGGGAAGTGTCTCCTCTAGATGGCAGAAGCGACAGCAGGAAAAGCGCTGCCGAGCGGCCAAACGCCGAGGTGCAGGACACGGCTCTGGCCGCAGTCTGGTGATCTCCGGCCACCGCGTGGGACCTGCGGGGTTGTCCCCAGATGGAAATGCCCAACAGCTGCCTGCTCAGCCCCTCTGCCAAGACCTCGAGAGCTCCAGCGTCCTCCTGTCCCTCCAGGAGAGGTGAGTGACACCCGGGAATGGGCAGGGATGATGCTTCAGCCACACATCCGCACCGCCGGCGTTTGGAAAAATAGGGAAAACCCAAAAAAAAAGAGTCATTTAGATCACTTGTGTCCCCCTTCCCTGGTGGTGGCAGGGAGGGAAATCCTAAATAACCACCCTGCATCTGGTGACCTGCTTTTGTGGTGCTGCTGCCACTGATGGACCAAAGCAGGGAACGCCTGGGCACCCGTCACTAATGTGAGGTGACGGGGTGGCCATCGGGACAGCCATGGGTGGCAGGGGGACCTGGAGAGGGTTGCTGGAGCAGGGGTGGTCACCGAGCAGGCACCACAGCTCCTGAGTGTCTCTGATGATCTTTGGGTGCTGTCGGTGGTGCCCCTGGCCATGTTGGGTGTTTTGGAGGGGCTGTGGCACCCATCGCGTCGCAGCGGGGTGGGCAGAGGCACCTGTTGAAATGGATTTAATTCCCACATGCTCAAATTGGGACGTTGGGTTGATTGATTGCATTTGAAAACGTTAATAATTCTCTGGATCCATATTTTTTTATGGAAGGGGTGGTCAGGCATTGGAACAGCCTGCCCAGGGAAGTGGTGGAATCACCATCCCTGGAGGTATTCAAAGAACGTTTGGATGTGGCCCTTGGGGATGTGGTTTAGTGGTGGACTTGGCAGTCCTGGGTTGATGGTTGGACTCAATGATCTTGAAAGTCTTTTCCAACCAGAGCAATTCTATGATTTTTGGTACTGACTCGTTAGGGATGGAGCCATCCCTTCATCCCTGGGGCAGGTGAGGACCATGCTGAATTTGGGGTCCTACACAACTGCAGACGGCGGCTCCCGGCGCTCGATGTGGGGATGGGATGGAGGGATCCAATGTGGCAAAGTGGGAGTGCAGGAGCCTCCCTGCCCAGCAGTTTTCTGTGATCAAAGATGCTGGTCCTGGGGGGGACCCTATTTCCCACCTAGGAGATCTTCCAAGCAGGAAGGTGCTGAACATAGCGACCAACAAGATTCAGGGTGTTTTGGGGTGAAAGTGGGCAAGGTGAAAAAGAAGAGAGAGTTAATGGTGTCAAATGTGGTTTTATTTACCTGTCCCAGCAGTGGTTGAAACCACCCAGCCCCATGGGACCGGGGGGGTGAATTTCTCCCCCCGAGCAGGTCCAGCAGAGGTGTTGGTTGCTCCATCTCGGAGTACACCTGGGTAGAAGAACGGGCTCACTCCTGGGTTGCTTGCAGAAATGTCAGAAAAAGGGTTATTTTAGGTATTTGCATTCACTGTTCCATCAGACTGGGATAAAACCGGGCAGATTTCAGCTTTTTTCTCAGCTCTGCAAGATGCTTTGGGCTGATGGCTTTGCCCACCCTCCTGTTCACTCAAGGTCTTTGGCAGCAGAATTCCCCTTCAAGGGGCGAACGTGGGGTCATTGGTTTCGGATACGGAGGTGAATTCTGCTCTGAAACCACCAGCACCGAGGTGCTGCCTGGGGAGGACATCACACAGGAGGTCAGGCAGTCCCTGAAGCCCAAATCATCCTGGGGGAAGCCCAAATCATCCCGAGGGGAGCCAAGAAAGGCTGGAGCCACGCTCCAGGATAGCTTCGAGCAGCCAAAATGAACCCGAAGCTCATCTGCCCGTGGCTCCTTCCAGCATCACATCCCTCCTCCCGATGATCCCACGCTCCAGAGACTCGTCCTTGCCGTGGCTTCTCCTTGGCATCTCAGTGCTTTTGGAGACAGCGCTGATTTTTTTCCAGCTTCCTTCCATGCGACTGCAGAAAAGGCACCACAGGGCAGAGCCAGCCTGGGAAATAATTGGGCGGCCGGCGTGTAAAAATCAGCAACAAGGGGAAAAAAAGTGAAGCAGAAGCTTCACGAGCACTTGGATTCAGCATCCTGGGTGTGCTGGGACGTGCTGGTGTTGGTGCTTGGGGACCATGCGTGACAGGTAGGGCTGTGGCTACAAGAAAAACCTCCTTGTGAGCCAGCCTGGGCTCCTCACGCACATTTAGGACCTTCCAGAGAGGTGATTCAATGTGTCAGTGGGGTTGGGGTGTCACCCCTTCACAGCAGAGCTGTGGGATGGAACCTCCTGGCTCTCCTCAACCTCATGCAGAATCCTCCGGTGTCTCCCAAGAACGTGGCTTTGTGCTGAAGCTGCAGCCGTGGCAGAAGGAGGGAATTGGTCTTGGTAGGCTGGGGATGATGTTCTCTGGCTGAGGAATCCAGCCCTTCCGGATTGTGGGATGTTTTTAGGGGCCTGCAGCTGAGATTGGGTTTAAGTTGGATGTCGTGGTCCCTACCTGAGGATGCTGATGCCCTTTTTGTGCTCTCCTGCAGGACGTTGAGGTGACCACCACGTGCCGGCTGCTGCTGCCTCACGCCCAGACACCCACCAACACCGACAAACAGGTAGGTCCCATAAAACCACAACAGCTCAGAACCCTCACTGGGGCTAACTGGCCCCAGAGGGACCTGCTCCAACCTGTGCCAGCACCCCTTGGCCAAGGCGTTCCTCCTCCAGGGCTCATTTTTCATAGAATCATAGAATCATTATGGTTGGAAGGGACCTCCAGGGTCATCAAGTCCAACCTTTCCTCACCACGCTGCTGCTGGGAAGCAAGTCATGGGGGAGGACTGAGTTTTCTGTCTAGCACAGGGTTTTGAGGAGCATCCCATCAACCCATGATGCCCCAAGGTGTCTTTAGGAGCCACGCCACCTCCAACTCCTTTGGCATCGTGAGGATAAAAGCTACCCTGGCAGCCGGACCGGGAGCTGGGACGTGCCTGCCTTGCTGGGAGCTTCATTTGGGTCAGCCTCATCGACTGGATGTGCAACTGTGTCATCCCTGGAGAGTGTGAGATGCCGATCCATAAACCTGACCGGCTCCGGGTGGGGTTGGCACGCAGGATGTGGCACAACGCCGGCATCTGCACCGCGCTCCTCGTTTCTAGAGCTCAGCCCTGCTCCCAGCCTCCAAAAAACGGGTGAAAAACAGGGAATCCAGTTTTTCTGACAATGGGAGCTGTGATTCTGCTTGTCCAGGCTGTGGCTCCAGCCCTGTAAATAGCCAGAAGCCATCTGCAATTCCGATTGTGTGCGCTGGCAACCGGCACAACCGGGCCATTGTGGAATCGTGGCTGCATCCCCCTCCTGATGCCTGATTTCTCCCCATTTCCAGGCATGAAAGGAGGGAGGAACAGGATTTTTTCCCCCCAGCTTTTACTTTCCCCATCCTGGCTGCGAGGAGGTGGTGAAAAGAAGGGAGGCAGGAAAGGCAGAATGCCAGCGCCCAGGTTGAGCTTGAAGAATTTATATATTTTATATATAAATAGAATAGAATAAATAGAATAGAATAAATAGAATAGAATAAATAGAATAGAATA
>VZRW01008238.1:0-30884 GCA_013398125.1 Aegotheles bennettii | reverse complement strand
CCCCAAGTCCTTCCCCTCGGGGCTGTTCTCAACCCATTCTCCACCCAGCCTGTGTTTGTGCTGGGATTGCCCCGACCCATGTGCAGGACCTTGCCCTTGGTCTTGTTGAACTTTGTGTGGTTGGATGCACCCATCCCTCTCCACTGCACAGCAGAGGGGCTGAAGGTCCCCCCATTTCCCTTCTCTTCCATGGCATTCCTGGGGCTGTTGCATGGACAGGCAACAGGAGAAAGGATTAAATTCATTCCCTGAGTTGCAGGTAGAAACACTCGGAATTTTATAAGCAGGAGCTGGTGGGGGAGCGATGACTTCTCCTCGGGGCTGGCCAAAATGGGGAAGGTGATGGGCTGAGATGTGCCTGGACTTCTCTGCTGGGCAGACTTTGCCGAGAGCTGCAAGAGGAGGCCACGTGCACTGCTCCATGATGACCCCATTTCTTGGTCCTGTGAAGCCCAACCGACCATGTTGTGTGTTTTTGAATGCAGGACTTCAGTGTGATGACTAAAGTGAGCTGGACTCGATGGTCCTTATAGGTCCCTCCCAACTGGAGATGATTCTGTGACTGGGATAGATATCCTGCCATGCAGAGCATCCTGGGTAACCATCCTACACCTCGCTTGGTCTGGTGGGGCTAACCCTTAAGCAAAGCCATAACTCCCCTTTCACAGAATCCTAGGGGTTGGAAGGGACCTCGAAAGCTCATCCAGTCCAACCCCCCTGCCAGAGCAGGGTCACCTAGAGTCCATCACACAGGAACNTCTCCAGGCTGAACACCCCCAACTCTCTCAGCCTGTCCCCAGAGCAGAGCTGCTCCAGCCCTTGGATCATCTTTGTGGCCTCCTCTGGACTCTCTCCAACAGCTCCGTGTCCTTCTGCTGTTGGGGACCTCAGAGGTGGTCTCCTTTTCTCCAAGCTAAAGAGCCCCAGCTCCCTCAGCCTTTCCTCATAAGGGAGATGTTCCACTCCCTTTCTTGCAGCCCTTGGCTTCTCCGTTGGGTTGAACATTCCCCACATCCCATCTCCACTCCCTGGAGCTTATGCTCCTCCACCCCTGGCTCTGCATTGGCTCCAACTCCAGCAAACACCACTGGAAATGAACAGTTGCTAACGTCCATGTGTCATCACCACTTCCACCGGCATCAGGGATGGTGAAGGGGTCAGTTCCTGTGGGGTGGAGGCTGTTGCCACCATTTCAATAGGTGGAACTAGGTGTAGTTCAGCTGCCCCCGTTATGAGTCCAACGGGGTGATTTAGTGGTTGGAAAGGCCCAAAGCTTGTTTGCTCTCGGTGCCTGGATGAGGAGGGCTGGCAGGAAACGAGAGCACCGTTCTCCAAGGCAGGGGTGGTTTTCCTCCTGCACCGACTCTTTAATTTTCTGCCAGGTTTTGGAAATTCTTGGCTGTTGTGACCGGACAATTAAATCAAGAGCAGAAAAGAAGGGCTCCGGCCAAAGGAGAAAACCCACTTGGTCAGCTGGATTTTGGAAATGGGGGTGGAGTGAGGACCTTTGCATGGAGAGCAGCAGAGCAAGGGCTCTCCGGGCTCTGCATCTGCAGTGCTGAAGGTGGTGAGATGGGACACTGGGTGTGCCAGGAGAAGGTCTGATCGTTTTTGGAGCCAGCAGCAGCATAGATAAAACCAGGGGGGATGGAGGTGAAGGGGTCATGGGAGGGCGATGCAAGGACATTTTCTCACAGGTGTAGGCAGAAGAGACACATCTGAGCAGGAGGCAATGGTGTAGCTGGTTAGGGTCAAGTCCCACATGGTCAAGTCCTCTGTGGGACCTCCTGGGCCTGGTTTGGATGTTATCTCCCAGCAAGCAAGTGCTTTCTCTACTCATGTCTCACCCACGCTCCATCGCAGGGCTGTGTCTGGTGCTCAGGGCTCATGGCTTGCAGGACTTCCACTGCTTGAGAGAGGGCAAAAATGTTTCTCCCTTTTGCTGTTGCCTTTGGGACAGGTGGAAATAGGGGTGCCCAGCTCATCTCTGCCTGGAGTCGCCCTGGAGACAGCAGAAACGTGGCCAAGCAGCACTGATGTGGGCTCCAGAGGGTTGGGGTCAAGGCTCCCAAGCTTTGAGCTCAGTAGGGACCTTAAGAGCAGACAGGTAAAAAGGTGATGGGTGAAGATCTGCTTTCAAATGATGCAAGAAAGCTCCCAGGCTCAGTGAGTTGGGTACCACCAGGCTGTGGGACTCTGCTCCTCTGGCTCCAGCTCCTCATGGATTCAAACATGTCCCACAGGGCTCTACCTTGTCCATCTGTGTGCAGACTGACCCGTCCTACAGCAGAGCTACAGAACAGGATCTGGGGGGTTGGTTTGCATCCCTTGAGCTGTTGCTTCTTAATCTTTCTCAGAAACACAGATGGTGTTGTGGTTTCTTGTTTATTTTTGTCTGGAGGCTGAAGGAAGGGCAAAGTGGAGAGGAAGGGAGGGGAATGACCAGAGATGGAATGAGTGAATTTAAAGAAGAGCCTCCCACAACTTCATCTTTTCCCAGCTTCTGGTAATGGCCAGGACACTGATTGCAGATGTTCACTCCAGAAAATTTCCAGGGGGTTTTCTGGAATACCAAAATGTGGTGGGCTGGGTGCCTGGCCAGTGACCACCACCAGAACTGCAGCAAAGAGGACAGATCTCAGTTGACCAGCAGCAAACCTAGACGTGTCCCAGTAGCTGCCTGGAGATCAGAAACCCTTTCTAAAGGCACAAATTGAAGGAGGATCAGGGTTTGTTTTCTTTTTCACCCTCTTTCCACAGCATTGTCCATCCTCTGAATATAGCAATGGAGGCTGAACTGGCTCTGGTGCTTGGTGGTCTCTCAGAAAGATCTCCGCCTTCAGATCTGGTGCCCGGTGGTCTCTTGGAAAGATCTCCACCTTCAGATCTGGTGCCCGGTGGTTTCTCGGGAAGATCTCCACCTTCAAGTGTGGTGCCTGCTGGTCTCTCGGGAAGATCTTCACCTTCAGAACCATCCTGTTGGATAAGCAAAGAGACCAAACCCTTATCTAGTTGCCCACTTGTCTTGGGTTGTGGATCAGCCTCAAGCACCGGAGCATCGTTGGCTCAGCCCCACGGCCCTGCCTCTCCATGAACTCCCTGTGTAAAAGGCGTGGAAAGGCTGTCCACCTCCTCCTGCTCCATCTCCCCCTGCTTCCCCTTCCGCCTTAACATGCTCATTCATGAAAAAATATCTGTTGGATGAACGTGGGGAGAGGAATTAACGTTGGCACATTTTTCCCCGCGCGTTGGCCAAGGGAGGCTGCAGGCTCAGAGGGTTTAATCTTTGTTTTCACAGCTGGAGTCAATATTGCCCTTCCTTCTCTCCAGCTTTCTATTGCTGCTCGCTCCCCAGAGCAGCCTGCTGCAAAGCATCATCCTCACTCCTGTTGGAGCACAACCTGCTGCCTGCTTCCCAAGAGTGGTTGTCCACCTCGGGACCGCCGACCTGCAGAGCCACCCGTGTTCACTATGGGCTGAGACCATAAGAGATTGTGTTCTCCTACAGCAGGGGTCATGCAGCAGGTCCTGTGTCCAGGAGGGCAATGCTGCAGCAAGGAAGGTGCCATCCCATGATGGTCCTCTCCACCTGGCTGCAACCCAGATCTCCTGGCTCCTTCTCACCTGGCGCTGCTTGGGGTGAAGGCAGATGGGCAGCAGGGACCAGCTCAGTCCATCCTATGGTAGGACAGGGCAGGCAGCAAGATTGGGGAGGTATCTGCTGTACCTATGGATGATGGGATCATGGCAAACCTTCAGGCCCATGGTCCTAATCTAGGGGCCCCATGGGTTGGAGGGATGCTGCAGGGTTTGGTGGAGGTGGTGTAGGATTTGGTGGCGCTGGTGTATGGTGTGATCATGCTTATGTAGGGTCTGGTGGGGCTGGTGTAAGGTTTGGTGGTGCTTGTGTAGGGTTTGGTAGGGCTGGTATAAGGTTTGGTGGTGCTTTTGTAGGGTTTGGTGGTGCTTGTGTAGGGTTTGGTGGGGCTGGTATAAGGTTTGGTGGTGCTTTTGTAGGATCTGGTGGTGCTTTTGTATGATGTGGTGGTGTTTGTGTAGGGTTTGGTGGGGCTGGTGTAAGGTTTGGTGGTGCTTTTGTAGGATCTGGTGGTGCTGGTGTGGGGTTTGCTGGTGCTGGTGTGGGGTTTGCTGATGCTGGGGACAGCTGGATGCCCAGCACAGCAGACGGGCAGGTGTGTTCTCATGCCCACTGTGGTGGAAGGGGTGGAGAAGGTTCCATCAGCTCCCCATTGGATGCCCAAGGACCTGGACCTCTAGCGCTGCAGATCTCAGAGTCAGCCTTTGCTTTGAGCATCACTATGGCCCAGGGCCAGATGGGACTGGCTCCATTCCCACCCAGATGCCAGCCTGAGGGCACCTTCTCCACCCCACTGTCTACCTCTGGAAGGGAAGGAGAGACCCTGATTCAACACCCCCATGGTCCTGCGAGCTTTAGGGGGTGAAAGACACGTGGTCTCCATTTCTTGGCACGGGGGGACCCATTGGTGTCCAGATGTGAGGCAATGAGCTGCTGACCTCTCCGGCGTCAGCGGGTGGGGGCCCACCTATGTAAACACATCCAGGAAGGTTCCTGTCCCTTTCCCACCCCATGCTCGCCTTCGGATCAGACCGGACCGGCCACCCTTCTCCGACACTCCGATCCTCAGGGCTCCAGGGAAGGTACCTCCAGGCATTCCTCTCTCCTCTTCTTCTTCTCTGCATGTGAGCACGATCATTTCGTTATTTCTGTGTGTAATTACCTAAGTAATTATTTAATAATTACGAATCTGGGTGAGCAGAGCTGAAACCTGCCCTGGCCGAGCTGGGAACCCGGCCAGAAGGATAGGAAAGCCCTTGTAGTAATAATATTTCCTTTTTTTCTTTGCTTTATTTTCTGCTTTGTCTGTTATCGAAGAACACTTGGCAAGAGCACGTCCAACCCGTTGGGTTCCTCCTCTATCCCATTCAAGTGTTGCTCTTGAATTATGTTCAGATTTTATTATTAATGGAAAAACGGGCCATAAAGTCACATCCAAGTGTCTGGAATTTTCACTTTGGCTTTTGCTTTCTTCTCTTGGATCTCCTTATTTAGTTGATGTTGGATTGTTTTGCTCTGAGGAGGGGTCTGGTGGCCGGGGCTGAGCTCAGGAGGACATTGTGGTGCTTAAGAGTGGCGGGTCTGCAGCGCAGGAGTTATTTGAGCACGGAGCTGGGATGGGTTTGGCAGCCACCCCCAGCCCTTTTCCCCATCTCCACAACACTTGGGTCATGGGGTGGCCTCACTGTTATGGCTCTATCATCTGACCTGGCAAGTCAGAGGCTCCTCCAAAGCCAAGGGGTTGGGAAATCAATGATCCAGTGACAAGTGTTGGGGTGTTCAGAGAGGTTTGGTGTCTTAGAGGCACACGTCCTGGTTCAGGTAAGACTTTGTCTTATAAGTCCTGCTCCCTGATCTTCTCCTGAGCTCCTGCAACCAGGCAGCTTGCTGAGGATGGTGGGTTTAGGAGACCATCATTTTGTTCTTGGTAAAGCAGGGTGTGACTCAGCACCCTGAGCAGATGCCACACTGAAGCAAAAGGACCTTAAGCCTGCTCATGAGCATAGAAGCTCTTCCAAATCACCCACACGTGGTCTTTAACCACACAGCTGGTTACAGCAGTAAGGCATGAGTTCTGCCCAGAGGACAGCATAGGACAGAGCAGCAATCGTGATGTATGGCCAAGGCTGGATGAGGAAGCACCATGTGAAGGTGGGAAGAGCTTGGACCTCGTTCACGTAACTGAGTCCTGTGGGTCCTCTTCCTGCACCACTTTGTGGGGCACTTGCTCACTGCAAGATCACTCAGCCCTAAGGAGGATTGAGATGTGGTTCTTCTAACCTGCAGCTTGGCTGGCAAATTAGAGATATTTTTGGGGTGGTAAAGAAACAAAGATAATTTTGGACCCAGTTCTCATGCGGGGCTTCTCCTGCACGCAGGGGTGAAAGAAACCTCCACCAAGTCCCCAGTCCAGACCCTTCTTCCCTGATGCACTCATGGTTTGGGCAGGTGGCTCTCAGCCCAAGATCAAGCTTGAATCTAAAGAGCTGAGTCTCCACTTTGGTAAATGAGGCCATGGTTCATGGTGGGTCATGCTGTTCTTCACTAGGGACAAAAGTGCCCTTCAGCCAGAACCAAGGCCAGTGGCAGAGTCTCCTTGGGTTGCTCCAACCCATATGAACCTGATTTCAATCCTGGTGGGAGAGTCTGTCCTGGGGTTTGCTATGTGTGATGGGGCTGGTTGAACATCACCGTGTACAGGTTGTCTCTCCTGTTGTGGCTGCAAAAAACAGAGTCAGACTCTCAGAGTCAGCACCACCTGTGCTGTTGCAAGGAGTTTTCCACGAGAAAACCAAAACCCACCTGTATTTGCAAGTGGGGTTTGGTGAGGAAAGCTGGAGGAGGTCTTAATCATGTCCTGCTTTGCTTGTGTGGATCTGCAGAGGACACAACCGCCGATTTGGTCTCTGCCTTTACCCTCAAGCTGTGTCTAAGATGTTCATCCCTTTGCAGAGTTCCTGGCTGCTCCCATCCTTGTCCCTCTGCTTCCACTGATGCTCTGAACATGGTTTTCATGCCCCTGAAGAGCAGAACCGTTCCTCTTGGCCGCTTGGCACAAGCCAGGGACCTCACCCAGCAGCTCCTGAATGGAGCCCAGAAGCCATGGCTGAGCTTCCAGCCTCTCCTCTCTCTCCTGCCCCCTTTTCCTGGGGCTCTTCCAAGCTCCCTCCTAACACCCCATCTCTTCCCAGCCACAGGTGTTAGGGAAAAAACAACAAAACCCAACAAAACCTCCGCACTTTTCTGGAGCAGCCAAAACTGTGTCCTCTTGACTTTTTTTCCAGCGTTCCCTAATGTTTCCCATGCACCCTGACCTCTTCCCTCTGCCCCTGCCTGCTGGGTGAACTGCAGGTGGAGGAGGAGGTGATGTGCCATGATCTTCCGTGCAGAGGATGGATTTCCTCTCCATTTTATTGAGGTTTTTTTGCAATCATTATTTTTTTTCACACTCTTTTGTACAAGTTCAGGAAGGTCTCCAGCAAGTCCAAGCCTGGCTTGGCTTCACAGGGTTGTGCTGCTGGCCAGCCAGGGCCGGGAATGCCGGCTGGAAAGTTTATTGCTTCCTGTTATGAGAGCTTGGAGAACCACCATGGGTTTGCAGGAGAGACGTGGGCAGCACAGACCCCAGGTCTGACCGCTACGGGTGTGGTTGGAGGTGGCCTTTTATTCCCATGGCTTTTCCGGCTACTTCAGGAAAGGGAAGCAAATAGAGAAGGGAATAATTGCTCAGTCTGACCCGGGACTGTTGAGGCAGATGCTTTCTTTGGAGCAGGAACAGAGGCTGGGAATAAATCCTATAAAGGGCTTTGCTGAGCCGTGTCCCCAGGGCTCTGCACCGAGTCCCTTCGTGCCACCTCTCGGTACGTTGGCACGGGTGATCTCACCAGCCTTGAAAACTTCAGCAGAAAGGTTTTTCCAGTCAGGAAAAAAAAATGTGGTTTAGTCAACACTGAAATTTATCTCAAGAATGTGTCCATCACAGCGAAATTTTCAGCTGGGAAGGGCTGGAATAAATCGCTTCTGCTCTCCAGCCTGGGTTTGAACGCTTCCTCTGGGCTTTTGTACTTTGGAATTCAAATCTCACTGTTATTTGACCATATCAGATGATTTTTTTGGTCATTTTCAAAGCTTTTACCTTTCCACGGCCATCACTCAGTGGTAGCCAAAGGAAACATTTCAGTGGTTTTCAGCAGAAATATTATTCACTCTGCTAACAGCACTGGCTCTTTGCTCCTGTCACAGACCAATCAAACTCAACAGAAATTCTATTTTCTGACCCATCTTCTGGGATAACTGAGCCGTGGTCCAAATTTCATGGCAATTCAGAGCCAGGGTTGATATTTCCAGAGTGCAGGAAAGAAAGCAGCTGTCACCTTGTTTTCAAGCATCCTTACGTTACGCAGCCAAAATCCCCAGGGGCTTTGGCAAAGCTTCTGAGATCTGATCTCCTCTGTTTGGTCCTCGCAAGAGCCAGAGACCAACCACAACGTCCTGATCCAGATCAAACCCTTCTTGGGTTCATCCAACAAGCAGAGCTGGATGCAGAATTAAGATGAACCTGATGATGAATAGGTAGAGAGCTCATCTCTCTGTTGTTCAAGTGACACGTTTGAGCTGGAGTTGTCATCACCACTGTCCTGAAAAGTCCCCACAGAGCTTTGAGATGAAGCAGATCTTAGCAACAAACACTGGCACAGCTTTTCCTGATGCCTGTAAATTGTTTTTTTTAAGAGAATTGAGGTTTTGGCAGAGTTCTTACGATGCGAGCCCTGATTAGTCCCAAATCTTGGAGGACACCCAAAGCTCTGGGTGAAGGAGGGGAGTTTGCACAACTGGGATTTTTTTTTCTCGTCTAAGCTAGGGAGCATGGTGGGACTGGAAGGGAGCCCAGGGGTCCTTGGCCAGGCTGGCTGAGTTGAGCAGTGCTGCAGCCATTCCCACCCATTCCCTCCTGTCTCTGCATCACAGCTCCTGAATAGGTCCCAATGATGTCCACAATTGGCCTTGATCATAGAATCACAGAATGGTTTGGGTTGGAAGGGGCCTTAAAGATCATCCAGGGGCAGGGACACCTCCCACCACACCAGGTTGCTCCAAGCCCCACCCGATCTGTCTTTGAACACTGCCAGGGAGGGGCAGCCACAGCTTCTCTGGGCACCCTGGGCCAGGGTCTCACCACCCTCACAGCAAAGAATTTCTTCTTAATACCCCATCTCCATCTCCTCTCTTTCAGTTTGAAACCGTCCCCCCTCATTCCAGCACTCCATGCCCTTTTAAAAAGTCCCTCTCCAGCTTTCCTGGAGCTCCTTCAGGCACTGGAAGGTGCTCTAAGGTCTCCCCGGAGCCTTCTCTTCTCCAGGCTGAACACCCCAAACTCCCTCAGCCTGTCTGTTCTCAGCCATAAATGGGGGTGTTGGTTCAGTTACTGTTTCATGAGTGGATGGGATGTTCCTGTGGCTGGGAACAGGGGCTGTCCCAAGGCATGGTCTCTTCACCCATAAACCCAAGTCCTATCCCAGTACATTGCTTCTGCCCTTGCTGGAAGGAACTGAACTGTCCCAAAGCACCTTGACACAAGAGACATGGCTCTCTGTCCCAGCAGAAGTCCCCAGCCCAGCCAGTACATCACTGGGGCAATGACATGACTTGTGTCCTTGGCTTGCTGAAGGCTCTGAAGACTCCAGGCATGAAGCAGGAGCTCCAATGGCTGCTGATGGCCTCTTCCCACCAGGAAATGGAAGGCAGCCTTGAAGTTGCCCTAGTGAGATACACACTTGGACCCTTCTGCAGTGTTTGGTTGACCTGGTCCTACCAACCAAGCATATGCCAGGACCAGCCATTAGAAATGTTAAAGTTGCAATGCTGACTTGATCCAAACTTGTAAAAAATGAGCCCAAGCCCTCTCCCAAACCCATCAGTCCCCCCACACCTGTGTGCTCGGGCACCAGCTGCTCTGAAGACATTGAGGGTAACGTCAGGATGAGGGGGGTTGAGGGGAAGGAGGACACATTGAGAGAGGAAGTTGCCACTCCCTGAAGCACATCTTTATATCTGGAGGAGAAAAATCTCTGTTTGAAGGGATTTCCAGAACTGTGGTGCTCTGCTATGAGCAAGTCATGCTAATGAAATTAAAACTTGACTCTTTGTATGTGTAGCTGCAACGTTTGAAAGTGCCACCTTGGCTTGCAAAGGGACCTCCAGGGTCATCAAGTCCAACCTTTATCCCATCATATTCCTAACCATTAGACCATTAGACCATGGCCTCAAGTGCCTCATCAACCCATTCTTGGAACACCCCCTGGGATGGTGACTCCATCACCTCCCTGGGCAGCCCATTCCAGTGCCCAACCACCCTCTCAGTAAAGAACTTCTTTCTAATCTCCAACCTAAACTTCCCCTGATGGAACTTGAGGCCATTTCCTCTCGTCCTGTCATCAGCAATTGGGGAGAAGAGACTAACACCAGCCTCACTACAACCTCCCTTTAGGTAGTTGTAGAGGGCAATAAGGTCTTCTCTCAGTCTCCTGGGGAGACTGCTGCTCACCACTGGCAGAGCAGGGAGATGTCACACCAGATCTCAGTCATTAGTGGCAGCACTTATTATTCCAATGTATCTGAGAGAAACATGGGTAGATCCCTACTCTGGAACACGAGTGGGGGGGTGACTTGGAGAGGTGACTTCCAGCAGCAGCCAGAATTGTACAAGGCTTCATCATAGAATCATGGAATCATTATGGTTGGAAGGGACCTCCAGGGTCGTCACATCCATCCCCCTCTGTCTCCACCCTCTCCTTTATTTCCTTTCCTCCACGCCAAGCGTTACATCAAGGCCATGGAGGAGGTGAAAAGGTGTCGTTAACTATTTTAGCCTGTATGTTGATTCATGGCTAGAAAAGCTGTTAATTTATGGCTAGAAAAGACCTGTGTCTTCCTTGGGAGGAAGAAATCCCAAAGTATTTATGAGTGTGTGCATGCTCCTGCCATGCTCTGCTGTTACCCCCAAACCAGTGAAGGTTTTGGCTTCCACACAACTTGTTCAGATGGTGAAAGGCCAGCTAAAGCCTGCAGGAAACAATGCACAGGTCTGGTTCTGCCTCCTTGCCCAAGCAATGCTTTGGTGATGGGAACCACTCTATCCCTACCAGTGTGATGGCCAAGACCTGCTGGGCAGGAGGCTGGAGCAGCAACAGATGTTGCTCAGCTCGCCTGAAGCACAGATGCCCCAAGAGAACTTCCACCAGACGAGATTGCTGTGTGTATAAATAACCTGCAGGGTTAGAGAGCAGAGGGCCTGGAAAGGCTGCATGACCCATGGGACAGGGACCGTGCTGAGCTGCCTTTTATCTCCAAGTTGCTGCCCACAGTCCTGCAGAGCCTGGAAGTTGTTCTCAGATGGTTATTTTTAAATAACTGATCATACTTCTCTGCAGCTCCATCCTGGGCTGGCTGGAGCGGGTGGAAGTTTCGCCGGAGTTCTTTGATGGGAATGAGATCTTGGTGGCCATCCTTCAGGTCTGGTGGATCTCATAAGGCTTGTCTTTTAGAAGTAGAAGGTATGACGTACTGGAAGCTGCAGGGTCCCCACCTGGGGGGACACACCCAAGAACCCCTGTGGAGGTGACCACGAGGTGACCTACCGCACTGACTCCAGACATGAAGGACCATGTGGGCAAGGAGGTCACTGCCCCAGGGTGCTGGAAGCCAAACTCAGGAACATGCATGGGTAATGTGGCCTCAGCTCGCTGCATGTTTCCTTCCTCTCAGAGAGGTCCCAATGGGAGATCACCAGGGTGTTGCTGCAGGAGATCTCCAGCCCTGGTGCTCTCCTCTGAAACCCCGTGCTCTTTGAGGGTGCAAGCTTTGTTGGTGTGCTATGTGCTTGAGTTGAAGCATGCAGCCAGGGTCATGACAAACCAACTTTTTCAGAAGCTTATTCCCCACAAAATACCTCCCAGACTCTGGATTCCCTAGTGTGGCACATTCCCATGAGGGTATACTCGACCCTACACCTAACTTAGCTGATTAGAAGGCTTTTTCCACCTGCCTGTCATAGGTGGCTACTTGTGAGCAGCTAATTAACTTACCACTGTGTGTAAGTAATTAGTTTCTGTGTCCAGAAATACTACATACCCTGGAGATCCCATCACCTGGACTCCTGCAAAACAATTTCCAGCAGCACGGCCAAAGCATCAGCCAGCGTGGAGAGGTGCAGGAGATGCTGCTGCTTGCAAGAGCATCGGTGCAAGATGCTCCAGCGAGCAGGAATTGCCCCTCCATGTCCCTTCAGGCTCTTTGGGACACTAGAGGTCTATAGCAGAGGGAATATCCATGGGGGATGAAGGGTTCCAATAAACCATACAGTTTCAAACATCCCTCTTGATCAAAATGTGCATCTTCCCATGCTTTCTCCTCTCAAAGGCTGAGTCTCATCCTTTTCATGATTTGTTGGCTGATGCTGTCACTTCCTTCTCCTCCTCACTGGCCCTTGAGGAGACCTTCTGCCTTCACTCTCCATTTCCATCTCAGCAGCTACCTGAAGCCCTGATCCCACCAGATTGGCAATGTCAAAGCTCCCTAGGGATGGAGCAGGGATGGAGCAGGGACGAGAGGCCCTTGGAGCATCAAGATGGAGGTTTTCTTCTCCACTTGCCTTAGGCTTCATGTACATTCCCATGCTACTTATTTCTTCTTGCTTCTGCAAAGAAGCCAAAAAGTCTCCATGTGTGCTCAAAAACTCCTTCCCTGTCCTTCATCTGCTCTCTCCTCCCATCCACCAGCTTGGGGAGAGGTGCACCACCTCTTCCAGAGAGAGCCTTGCCTGGGGGAGCAGCAAAGCAGGAGCTTCAACTCCATTTTTCTCCATAGTTTGCCTTGCTTCTTTTTTTTTATTCTTTTTATTTTTCCTCCCCCAGCAACCAAGGAGCTTTTGCCAAAATGTGTTTTCCACATGTTCCCTATTAGTCATGCTCTCTGTCTTACAAATCTGTTACCAGTGCCACTAGCTGATGCTATTAATTTACTCCCAACCAAGCTCAAGAGCTCGGCAGCAAAATTCCAGGCAGCGTTCCTAAAACCAGACGCGGCGGCTTGTTTGGATTTAAAACCTTTCTTTTCCAGTATATATACATAAATATATATATATAAATATATATATATATATAAAGTACCTTCCCTCCTTCTCCCAGAGCTTAGCAAGGGAAAGAGGGGCCAGGACCAGTGGTGGGACCGGCAGCTGGGGCAGAACCTCGGCGCTGGGTGCCCGGCCACGGCAGAGGCGGGGTTTGACAGCACGTTAAATACTTCCCTGGAGCTCCAGTTTCCAACTGCTGGGGCACGGCTGGACAGAGGGAGTTTATCTAGGGCAAGGCAGGAGGGCTGGAGGCACAGGAATGTCGGTGGAGGAGGGAAAGCCGCCGCGAGAAGCACCATGTCTCTGTAAGTAGAGGTTTTTTTTCCCCCCGTTGTTTTCCCTGCAAGTTTAAGCAGCGCTGTGGGATCCGGGCAGGATGGAAGGACATCCAGCTAGCATTGCTTTTTTATGTTCTAGTCATTTTTTTCCTTCATCTGCTCATTTGAGGCTCAGGTTTTGAAGTTTTCCCAGTTCCAACAGAGCAGTCAGATGTTTTTGGGGAATAACTATGATGAGGTTGTGGAGCCAACAGCTCGTTCCTGTACCTGGCTACACATGAGCCAAGCTTTTTTCAGTGCTGACCAATGATAGGACAAGGGGCAATGGATGCAAACTGGAGCACAGGAGGTCCCATGTGAATATCAGGAAGAACTTTTTCACTGTGCAAGTGCCAGAGCACTGGACCAGGCTGCCCAGAGAGGCTGTGGAGTCTCCTTGGCTGGAGACATTCAAACCCGCCTGGATGTGTTCCTGTGTGATGGACTCTAGGTGACCCTGCTCTGGCAGGGGGGTTGCACTGGGTGATCTCTCGAGGTCCTTTCCAACCCCTAGGATTCTGTGATTCTGTGATTCTGTGATTTTCATTATTTTAAGTGCTGCTGATGGGTCGAGCGGTCCAACTCCTCCTTTATATCTGTTGCAAAGTTCAACTTGGACCTCGTGTGTGTTTCATGCACTGCAAATCACCCGGTCTGGAGAAAACGTGTGGAGGTGGATAACTGTGAATGAATGGATTTCAAAGCCAGAGGGATGGTGGGTCCTCTCATGCCATCACTCTGGCAGGTATCTCAGCTAGTCTAATCCAGATGGATTAGATCCACACAGGTGGTTTGTTTTTCCACAGGGAGCTGGGCTGTTTAACTTTTCCATTGCATAGAGGAATTAGATCTGAAGCACAGAGAAGGTGCAAAAACCCCATTTTTTGTGCTTTGATAGGTGGCATTGTGAGGAGATGTCTACAACTCTTTACAGCTCTCTACAACTCCCTGAGAGGAGGTTGGGGTGAGGGGGGGGTCGGTCTCTTCTGCCGTGCCCACAGTGAAAGGGTGAGAGGAAATGGCTTTAAATTGCAGCAGGGGAGGTTCAGGTTGGCCATGAGGGACAATTCCTTCCCTGTGAGGGTGATTGGGGGTGGGAATGGGTTGCTCAGGGAGGGGGTGGAGTCCCCATCCCTGGAGGTGTTCAAGAGGCGTCTGGATGTGGCGCTGGGTGCTGTGGGTGAGTGGGGATGGAGGGGGGGGTTGGACTGGATGATCGTGAAGGTCTCTTCCAGCCTTGATGATTCTGTGATTCTATGATGATTCTATGATTCTATAAGATGAGACTTAGACTTTTCCTAGCACCACCCTGTTCATCAGCAAAAGCAATGTGAACAAATCCTTCCTTGGAAGCTTCGTTTGCCTTATAACTGATTCCAACATGGAGTGGTGTACTAACGACCCCCAAAGCAATTAAAGGCACTGAAATCTCTTGGTGTTGCCTTTCCAGCCACCGAGTCACATAAAACACTGGAAGTTTATCTGAACTGATTGTAGGGGAGGGGGGTTAACTCGTTTCCTTTAGCTCCTGCTTTCAAGCACAGTGCCAGGAGGGTGGGTGGACACACCAGAGTGTAACAGCAAGAGCCCATCATACACAGAGGCAACAGCAGGGTCCCAGGGGCACAGAAACAGCTCGAGGCTGTTTCCTGCAGATGTTCTTGCACATCCAGATGTGCACGGAGGGCTGAGCCACGGTGTCAATGGCAGGACCAACAGCTCAGGCTGGTTACCGGAGGTGGTCTTCTCAAAGCAACAAGCCACCACTTTTTGATTATTTTGCAATTTCTTTCCTTTTCCCTGACTCAGGAGGTTTATGAGTGTTTTCAGCCAATGCTGTCTGGTGCTCCTTTCTCAAATGTGTTTCCCAGGTGAGGGAGTGGGTGCTTTGCTAACAACCCTGACTAATATTGGATCAAAACTTGAATATTTACTCCAAAAGTCACCACTACCTTGGTCAGACCCTTTCTGCCTCAGCAAAACTGCTGTTGGGAGGTGACTCTGAGTTCTGGGAGCTGTGTCCTTGAGTAACACTTGCAAAATAATTCCCATTGTAGACCTCTTAAACCCTTTAGGTGAAGGCTGAAATGATAAATGAACTGTTCTATAGGACATTTGAAACCTGTGTTTTAGAATAATTTGGAGCTCGCAGCTAACTGGGGGTGCAAATGGGAGCCAGGAGGTGGCTGAATGCCCACATGGGGCCAGCCAAGCTCAATCCAAGCCCCAGCTCTGCCTTATCTGGATCCAGTGGGACACTGCTGCATCCAGCAGGGTCTTCCCTTCCCAGCCTTGTGTCAGCTGGAGCTGGGCTGAATGCCCAGATTAATCCTGCAAATCATTTAACGCCCCATTTTGCCCATAACTGAACGTGGACACAAATCAGAGGAAGGGTTAAAGACACTTTAAAGACCCAGAGTCTCCAGAAGGCACTCAGAGGGGATGCTTCCCCATGTCACCCCTGAATCAATCCAGGTTCCTCAATAAATAAAGGTCTGTGACAATTGCTTTCCACGTTCTGCAGTAGATGAATCGTTCCTATCTGCAGCAGCATTTCTGTACTGACCATTGGGTCCAAGGCATCACTTTTGGGGCGAGAGATGGGGATTCTGGTTTCAGACGCTTTGAGAGCTGTTGTTCTTCACCAAGGAAGTTGAGGACAGAAGGGGACCTTCCCCACCTCTTCTTCTGACTTATGACCAAGCCTGGAGTGAGCTGTTTCTCTGCTCCCAGCTTTGAGAGCTGTTGTTCTTCACCAAGAAAGTTGAGGGCATAAGGGGACCTTCCCCACCTCTTCTTCTGACTTATGACCAAGCCTGGAGTGAGCTGTTTCTCTGCTCCCAGCTTTGAGAGCTGTTGTTCTTCACCAAGGAAGTTGAGGGCAGAAGGGAGACCTACCCCACCTCTTCTTCTGACTTATGACCAAGCCTGGAGCGAGCTGTTCCTCTGCTCCCTGCCTCAGTTTCTTCAGCTACAGGACAAGAATAACACCATCTGCAGAGTGCTCGTCCCACTCTGGCGTGTGAAGACTCGGGGGTTTGGGTTCGCAGAGGATTTGTTTGATCTAGAAATAGCAGGGTTAGAAAATTCCATCTGCCAACTCTCGAGAGCCCTCGACAGCGGAAGAATTTCACTGCATCTCCAGCCTTGGACCGTGCTGTTACCTCCTGGGGCAGCGCCACGGCAAGGGCTGAGCAAACCAGTGCTGTTTGGCTCCTGTCCTAAGAAGCAGCGTGAGCAAAATCACATTCCAGAAAGTCTCAACAAGGAGAACAGAGCACGGCACGTTTCCCTTCTCACTCCTGCACAGGGCTTTGAGCCCGTGGCTGCTCTCACTCTGCGCCTGGCACGGGATGATGGGCTCAAAGCCCAACTTGTGCCATGGAAACCCTAGGGCATAATTTTGTGTCTCCATGTGAAAGTGGTGCAAAGCCAGGTTAAAACCAGGCTCATGTCTCATGGCATCGTTTTCCCTCCTGGATATTTACTTTCAGCCAGCATGGAGGGGTAGTTTTGGTGTCCATACTCTTTCAACACATGGACAACAGCTCCTTTCTCTTCCTTGCTTCTTCTTCTCCTTCTTCTCTTCCTCTTCTCCTTCTCCTTCTCCTTCTCCTTCTCCTTCTCCTTCTCCTTCTCCTTCTCCTTCTCCTTCTCCTTCTTCTTCTCCTTCTTCTGCTTCTTCTTCTGCTTCTTCTGCTTCTGCTTCTTGATTGTGGAGGACCACAAGGGAGTAGCCCCTGCTGAGCCATAACACCCCACTGCCATGTGTTACTCTGTGCTAACTCACTTGTGTCCATGCTCATGGGATTGGCTCCTACATTTGCTACCAACACATCCACCCTTTGTTTCTGGGTGCAGTGGTAGGCATCGGTTCATGGGTTTGATTGGGTTCACAGACACCTCATTTATTGCCTGCCATCAGGTGTCTGCATGCAAACAAGTTGGTTAAACTCCATGGTGAGTCAGAGAATGGTTCAGAAGAGATGCAGGGAAGCAGAAAGAATGAGCCCATCCTCTGCTGCCCTGGGGTGAGACCCCCGCTGGCCCCCACCATGGCGTCCTTTGGGTCTGGGTGCTTTCCCTATTGCTCTCACCCCCAGGTATCTGTGAGGGCTTCTGCCAGTCAAGCAGTAAAATTGCTGCCTGCCTTTAGTGATGCCTGGGGTCACTCAAGGAGCTCGTGCTGAGGCCCCATTGCAAGTCAAGCTAAACACAATATGGTTATTACAAGCTCTTCCTCCCCAGCTGTCCAGACCTTCTCATAAATGCATGGTTCTCTCTGAAAAGTTTCCTTAGGTTTATTTTTAAAGCAGTCTGCATGTGATTAAACTTTTGTTTTGTTTTGGGGTTTTTTTTCCAAAAGGAACTTAAAAGGGCCCTCGGATTGTAAACATAAATATTCCCATTCCTTTGCTGATTCTTCACATTTTTCTGGGTTTGCTCATCAAAGAGATTTCGGCAGCGTGAGTCCCTCTGATGTGGGCAGCATCCTCTGCTCCTGCTCTCAGCTGAAGCTCTGGAGCCCATGGTGTGCAAGCAAGACAAAATCAAAAATGAAGCACCTTTTCATACCTAAGTGGCTGCCACGGTGCCTTGCGTTCAGTTTTACAGCCACCCAAACCCTTCTGACAGCTGAGCAACGTCCTAAAACGGGCACCAAAGTGGGATGGTGACTGTAGTAGGTGCTGTGGTTTGTTGTGTTGTTAACCTGTGTTTATCCAGTTCCACCAGGATAGGACGAGGGGGAATGGGTTCAAACTGGGAGAGGGGAGATTGAGATGGGATCTGAGGAAGAAATTCTTTGGTGTGAGGGTGGTGAGAGCCTGGCCCAGGGTGCCCAGAGAAGCTGTGGCTGCTCCAACCTGGCAGTGTTCAAGGCCAGGTTGGATGGGGCTTGGAGCAACCTGGTCCGGTGGGAGGTGTCCCCGCCCATGACTGGGGGTTGGCACTGGATGGTCTTTAAGGTCCCTTCCAACCCAAACCGTTCTGTGGTTCCATGGTTCTATGATCCCTGCCTCTGATAGCAGTGGTACAGAACATCCCCACGTTGGCCACGGCTCGTTCCCCAGTGCTGAGCTCCCATGGTCAGCCCCATGTCATGGGGCCACGTGTCTGTCCCTCGCAGCTCCTGAGGAGATGGGCTGCAGCAGTGAAGGGTGTCTCCTCCATCACAGACGTGCCAGTGTCACAGCTGACTGCATCCCCAGATGTTAACTCACAGCTGGTTTTCTCTTCCTCCTCTTCCTGCAGGTTATAACTGAGTAGCCCTTATGACCAACATGAGCTGGAGCTTCCTAACCCGTCTGCTAGAAGAGATTCACAATCACTCCACCTTCGTGGGGAAGGTCTGGCTCACCGTGCTCATTGTCTTCCGCATTGTCTTGACAGCGGTGGGGGGGGAGTCCATCTACTCTGATGAGCAGAGCAAGTTCACCTGTAACACCAAGCAGCCTGGCTGCGACAACGTCTGTTACGATGCCTTCGCGCCGCTGTCACACGTCAGGTTCTGGGTCTTCCAGATCATCATGATATCCACCCCTTCAGTCATGTACCTGGGCTATGCAATCCACAGGATCGCCCGCTTGGCGGAGGAGGAGAAGAAGTTCAAGGGCTTCAAGAAGAAGAAGAAGAAGCAGTTTGCTTTGAACTGGCAGGCAGTGCGCAACATGGAGGACCCGATGGAGGCTGATGAAGAGGACCCCATGATCTCTGATGACACGGCAGAAAACGAGAAAGCTAAAGCCAAGCCCAAAAGCAAAGAGCCACAAAAGCACGACGGGAGGAGGCGCATCCAGCAAGAAGGACTGATGAAAATCTACGTCTTCCAGCTACTTACCAGAGCTTCGTTTGAAGTTTGCTTTTTGATAGGGCAGTATCTGCTCTATGGTTTTGAGGTAGAAGCCTATTACGTCTGCAACAGACTCCCTTGCCCTCACACTGTGGACTGCTTTGTGTCCCGGCCAACTGAGAAGACCATCTTCCTCCTGGTGATGTATGTCGTGAGCTGCCTGTGCTTACTGCTGAACATGTGTGAGATGTTTCACCTGGGCTTTGGGACCATCCGAGATGCCATCCGCAACCGGAAAATCAACAGCTTTAGGCAGCCTCCCTACAACTATGCCTACCCAAAGAACATCTCCTGCCCTCCTGAATACAACCTGGTAGTGAAATCAGAGAAGTCCACCAAGATCCCCAACAGCCTAATGGCTCACGAGCAGAACTTGGCTAATGTGGCTCAGGAGCAGCAGTGCACCAGTCCAGACGAGAACCTCCCAGCAGACTTGTCCACCCTTCACAAACACTTGCGAGTGGCCCAGGAGCAGTTAGACATAGCATTTCAGAGCTACAGCAGCACCCAGGCCAACACACAACCTTCTCGAACCAGCAGTCCTGCCTCGGGTGGCACGGTGGTAGAGCAGAACAGAGCCAACACTGCCCAGGAGAAACAAGGTGCTAAACCCAAGGCTTGCTTGGAGAAAGGGAGCTCAAGCAGTAAGGATGGAAAGACATCTGTATGGATATAAGTTTGTCTGGAAGGAATTAGGGCAGCGTAAGTGGGGTTTTTATTTTGGTTTCTGGTTTTGGGTATTGTCTTGCAATTTTTCTATGAAAGTCAGAGGCAAAAAGGAGTTTCAGACCAATTTAATGCTGTCTTCCAGTGCATTTAAAAAGGACATTTCTTTCCTGTTTCCACCACGTTCTCCAGTTGGGAACCTCCAGTGAGCAACAGTGAACACCCTGCATCTCCCACCCCTTCAGTTACCACTGGAGCTCCCAACAGAGACTGGACAATGCGCCGTGATGGGAAGCGGAGCTGCTGGTGGCTCAGGAGAGACATCAGGCTGACAGTGAGCAGCTCCTCTCCTGCATGGCAAGGCAAGAGTGCTGTAGGTTTAATTACTACAGTAAGGCAGTGTTTAATTACTAAATATCCTTAATCAAAATTAATTTCTGATCCCTTGATAAAGAAAACAACTGACATATTGCATGAACCTTCACGACATGCTTCCAGCTGATGTCCTGCCTGCATCATGAGATGCTCCAGGAGGCATCACTGCAGATGAAGGCATCATTCCATGTTGGGAGCCACAACCTGGCACCCACATTGGGTCACGGGGCAGAGGCACAGCAACCACCTTGCACAGGGAGACCTAAGAGCATCGCACAGCACTGAAGGTTTTTGTCTTCTATTCCTCTGCATCAAAGCAAATGGGATCAACCCCGACGTTGCAGTGGTGGAGTTTTTTCAAACTGCTGCTTCACATCATCAGAAAGTGCCTTTATGCAACCAGGAAAACAAAATCATGAAGGGTTTAGGGTTCTTTTTTTTTTTTTGCTGGGTATTAGTAGAGGTTGGAAGGGCGGTGTTGGAATTTGTTTTTCTGCTTAATCAAACCCTTATAAATGGTGGCAGGTGGCAGATCTACACGTGGTGTGTCCATGGTGTGTGTGTGTACCTATATATACAGGCACATATGAACATGTGTGTGTGTGTGAATATAGACATAGAGATATAAATGTAATATCAACCCTCCGGTGATTTTACAGCCTTCCCACCTCCCCTGGGAAAACCCAGCTGGTCCAGGACAATGGCTGATCTCATCCTGGAGCAGTCTTTGGGCTTCCAGCCTTGCTTGGGAGGCTTAGCAGAAGATGTGGCTTCAGTGGGGGCAGGACCAGGACAGTAGCAGGAAGTTTTTCACTTGTTTATGGGGAGGTTTTTGAGCTTGGCTTGGTTTTAGGGTGGTTTTCATGCAGCTGCAGGAATGTGGGAGCATGTTAAAACCAAGCTTCTGAGCTTCAAGACTCCTGGTTGTGCCAGGGATGTGCTTTGTCAGGATGGTTTCATCCCATGTCTCTTGCACAGCTGTGGAGCTGTGGCTTTGTACCCCTCCAGTAACACAAAATAGAAAGAAAACCTCATCACTGGGAGCACGGGGAGCATCTCCTGCCAAATGGTAGAGGCTGAAACCAGTCACTGCCCCATTCTGCCATGTCTCAGAGCAGGTCTCATCCCTGAGACATTCCCAAAATGCCTGTGGCTTGGCAGACGTTCTCGCAGCCTCCCAAGAGTCCAATGGTCAATTTACCACCATGGAGAACCCAAGTAGGCAGAGCCTTCAAGATCAAACCTAACACGAAAAAAGTAAATCCTCACCAAGCACAGCACCATTCCTGTGCCAGGCTGTTCCCTCAGGGCCATGCCAGCCACCCAAAGTCACATCCAGGTCCCTGTGCCACTATTTCTTATCCATTGGATCTATGTGACTTCCTACTGGGCATCTTTTTCATGTCCTTGAGATAGGTCCTGAAAGTCTTGAGGATGGCTGTTCCCCAGGTGGCCAGGCCTTTTGGCCAGTGTTGGGAACAGGCAGAGAACTTGGGTATGGCCTTCAGCTCCTGGGAATCTCAACTGAGCTGTGCCATGCCATTAAAGAATGGTGCTGGCAGCAAAACAGTAGATTTAAAAAGAAAGCAAAGAAACATCCTATGAGGTATCCAGCTACAAATGTTCAGCATGGCTTTGCATAACAGTCTGGGGAACATTTTCAGGCTTGTTCCTGGTCCTGCTGAAGGCATTGGTAAAGTGCCTGGAGTGCTGCGTGCTCTGATCTTCTCCTTGAAAATGGACAACTGCATCCAGGAGGTCCTCTGCATCCCCCCAGCAGCAACGGTCAGTAGTAACACACATTCGTTTCCTGGAGGGACGGACCTTTCTGCCATGAGTTTTGCACAAATGGTTCAGAAAGTTCACACCAGAGTGGTGGGGAGTCAAACATATCCAACCGTGCTGTTGGTCCTTGTCCTGTGTGCAGGAACATGCTCTCCTCCTGGGCTGGGGCTGCTCCAGGCGACGCAGGAGAGCCTGGTTGCTGATGGTGGTGCTATCATGAAGATAAAGTGCATGCAGGTCCACAGCCCAGGGCTGCTGAGGAGGAGAGCAGAGGTGCTTCTGGGTGGAATTTTGCTCCCTGGTAATTCCTGCTGTCCAGGGCATAAGCTTGTCCTGAACATCAATGTGACTTTTTGTTTATTGCCAGCCCTGCATCCCACGGGAAAGAGCGTGTAATTTAAAGTCATGATCCCAAGGGAAGGATGGGATGGTTGGAGAGTGATGGTTGGATGCTGCCTAGGTTTTTTCTCATTCCTTTGAGCTGAGCAGCAATATCACAGCCCCAGATAAACTTGTCCTTCCCACGCGATGCCAGGAGGCACTGTGCTGTGCAGGAGGCCACATTTCTGATTTCTCCTGCCCCATACCACCAACACCTCCCTCAGCCCCAGGTACTGGCTTGAGCATTTCCCAATGACTCGGATCAGCCCTTCAAGGGGCAGATTTTAAGCCAAAAACCCCAGAATTTGATCACAGGGACCTGGCTGACTCATTAAACCCATTTTATACAGCAGAGCTATATCCCCTTCCCCAACGATGCAGCTCCTGCTGGGAGGAGATCCCAGGGCTCCACGGCTGCAGGTTCAGAGATGCTTAGAGCAACAGGGCTGGAAAGGACCATGGATCTTCTCACCAACGTGCCACCATCAAACCTCTCCTTGTTGGCTAAGACAAACCTCCCTCGCTGCAACCCCCAACACCTCCTCTCCTCAGCAGCCATGGAGAGCATCTCCTGCCTTTATTGTCTGCAGAAGCTTTTGGGTGTTTGAAGACTGTTTTCATCTCCCTCAAGTCTGCTGTAAGTTAAACAACTCCTGTCTCATTAGCCTTTCTCCGAGGGCTACTTTTCCAGCACAGTTTTCCTTGGTGTCTTTGAGACACCACCAGTCAGTCCATGTCTTCCCAGCAGTGCAGCAGCACTGGCCCTTGGGCCAGCTTTCCACTCTGCTCCTCTTCATGCACCCACCCACCACACCAGTCCTCCTCAAAACTTCATCTTCTGCAGGCATGGGGATTGCCCCTCTCTGCAGATGTGTGCTGGTACAGCCAGGACCTTCGTGCCCTCCTTCCTTTTCCTTATTTTCACACCACAGACCCAGTGCACCAAGGGAGGTTTGAATGAGCAGATCTGCAGCCTCCTCCCAGCTGGTGTCTCCATCACATTCACTACACACACACTGTTTTCCATAGACAGAGTCAATAATTGCAATATTGAGGAGTCCTGGAGCCAGGGCAGATTCTTGGACAATCAACACAACCTCCTTGTTGGGCAGAGAGACAAGGTAACCACTCTCACAGCCATCTTTTCAGCCAGCTCTGCTCTTCTGTCAGGCTTGAAACACTTCCTTGAATAAAATGCTTTGCAAGTGGGAGCTGATCTTGCTTTCTCAGGTTTTCCAAGCATTTTGGCAGGGCCACATTCCAGGCAGGACTGCTCTTGGGCTGCCTGGGAGAGATGCAAAGTTGCCTGCAAGGTCCCAGCCAGTCTGGAGGACATTGCTGACTCCTCTGACTCAGGTGAGATGAGACCCCAGTTCTTCCAGATCCCATCTAAGCCACGCACAGGAGCCAGCATGAGTCAGACAGCCCTAGAAATAGAAAGGATTATTATTACACATAC
This sequence comes from Aegotheles bennettii, assembly GCA_013398125.1. Lineage (NCBI taxonomy): Eukaryota > Metazoa > Chordata > Aves > Caprimulgiformes > Aegothelidae > Aegotheles > Aegotheles bennettii. Next base: position 7,322 of record VZRW01008238.1, on the reverse strand, counting down.
GAGTTGCTCATTTCCTCCCTTCCTCCTCCACTCTTTGGCCTCTAAGGTCTTTAGGCTATTGTGTCTTTCCACCAAGCCAATGCCACAAACGTGACCGTTGTCTCTGCAGGAATGATTCCTTCCAGGGCAGGAGCAAAAATACCCTCTTGATCATGTCAGAAAAGGATAGGGAGGCAAAATAAGAACAACCATAGGCCAAATCCCCATCACAACCATCACAGACTAAACCGGTGGCTTGAAGAATTTCAAGCAGACGACAGGCAGTGTCGGCCACGGAAGAAACACCAGGAGTATAATTCATGTTTGCATTTATTTCTGTACAGGTTAGCAGTTCTGTTCACACACGAGACGGGTTTAGCTTTGCAGCTGAACTAATCACAAACGTTGACTCTCTCGCTAAGCTTGGTCGGATAAAGTGCCCACACTTCTATTTCTACTCTTACCATTCAGGTCCAGGAATGTCCCAACGTAAAAGCCAGATTACCTTGTTGCTTGCATTGCATTCCACTGGGAAATACTTGAACTTAACTCAAGGCCATAACCAGTCTGTGCTGTTACGAAGTTTCTGGGATTTAGGGGTTTTTTTTCTGTTGTTCATTTTTTTATGTACTAACTGTATTTGTATTAGAAACGTTTTGAGCGTGAGGTTGAATCTGTAAAGTATTTTTCAGTGTGTTACATCTGGACTGTAGTTAAGAGTATTAAACACTGGTCAAAAGAGGAAGATACATCAGTCCAACTCTTCAACTGCCTATTCCACATCCATTACTAATAAAAGAGAATAAAACCTTACATTTTGTTACTATATGTAAAGAGTGTGATGTTTCCATGAGAAGGGGACTGAGTGTTGATGACAAGAAATTCTTCTCAACCTATTATTTGCCTGTTTTAGCCATGTAAGAGCTCTCATTTTCCCAGATATGGCCATAAATCACTGCAGAATATTTTTGCCTTAAGAAGCAGTTGACCTTCTAGTTGTTTGGGATGTGTTGTCTCTCTGATGAATCACTGCCTACAATTCCTTCAGGCACGGAGCTGATACTTCTTAGGAAAGCCTGTGTTTTTTAAAAGCAAGAAAACTTTGCAGAATCTGGAAGAAAATGATGATTCAAGCTGAGCAAGTGGTGGGAAAGCACTTGTGAAAAAGCCAAACCACCTCAGTTTTTGCTTCTCCCAGTAAATGACAGGCACGTTCACTCACAACCCCTGGCCACAGAGTCTTCAAGAAACAAATTCTGGAGAGAAAAATGGTTTTTCTTTATTTCTCTAGAAGTTGTGGTATCTTTACAACTTCTTTGGCAGGAGCAGGATCAGCTCTTACAAAAAGAGACAGAGAAGAACAGGATCCTCTAAGAAGTCCACAAGGAAGGTCAATAGTCAGAAGCACTTTAGCCTCATAGGTCACATCCTTTGCAGTGCTGCATAAAAAAAACCAAACAAGCAAAAAACTTTATTAAATAACAAGGTGTCCTTCAAACCAACAAGGTCTGAGGAATGAGGTGAACTTATCCTTGATGTTGGCTGTGGGGTTGATACCAGACTTACTGGGACATAGAAGCCCCCATGAGTGGCTGACCTTAGCTTGGTGCTGGTGCTAGTCACCATCATAGAATCACAGAATCATCGAGGTTGGAGGAGACCTTCAAGCTCATCCAGTCCAACCCCTACCTCCATCCCCACTCACCCACAGCACCCAGCGCCACATCCAGCTGCATCTTGAGCACCTCCAGGTATGGTGACTCCACCACCTCCCTGGGCAACCCATTCCAACACCCCATCACCTTCACAGGGAAGAAATTTTTCCTAATGTCCAACCTGAACCTCCCCTGCTGCAATTTAAGGCCGTTTCTTCTCATCCTTTCACCATGGACATGCAGGAACAGACCCTGTAGCAAGTCCTCCTTGCTAGCAGCTTTCATGCCTCACTGCCAGGCTCACTCGAGGTCTGTGCCCCAACCCACGGGCAGACCCATCCTGCTCTGATGGCTTGAGTGACTGGCACCAGCAGGGAGTAGGTGGGTCAGGAGCAGCCTCTTCCTTTGTTCCCAGGTCACCTCCAAATGGCTGCTGCTGGAGAGCGTGGTGGGGACAGTGTCCACAGAGGGAGGGCAGAGCCAGAGGGCGATGGGTCCCTGAGTCTCATGCTCAGGGGAAGGATGAATGGCAAAAGCAGCCTCCATCTGCCTGTACTTTGGGAACCCAGGGAGCAATTGCAAAAATCCTCATTTCTCTAGAAAGCCAGGCTGAAAAACACTCTGGGATCACAAGACCCATCTTTTCCATTAGATTCCTGTCAACAGCATCTTACTCTTAATCACTTCCCTTAGGGAAACACTAATTAACAGCTTTACATTCATCTCCAGCCCTGCTAGCACAGGTCAGCCCCTTTGGTGCACAGACTCCTTGCAAGCTCAGCTACCACTTTGCTTTATTTCTGCATCCAGCCCGTTGTCCTTGAAACTCCCCCCTATCTCCAGGGGCTTTTGCATTGCCCAGACTGGTCACAATCCATGTTTTCCTCTCCGAGATTGTAGGATGGTGTCTCTGTGCCAGAAGTGCTGCTCTGGTTTGAGAATAAACGGGCTGCCTGCGGCTGAGCTCCTGGAGCTCAGCTCGGGGAGTGTTTGACATGCAGGGTTGAGTGATGGCATCTCACGTGGCTTCGTGGATGAGAGTCCGTGCTTGGCACCCCGAGAAAAAGCTGGAGAAGATTAAATATAAGAGTGCTAAGTCTCAGGGCTGGCTGCAGAGAGACAGAGGTTCTCCCTGCTTGCTGTTTGTGCAATTGAGTTACGGGTGAATAAATGCCGAGCGTGAGCCCTCGCGGGTGGGAGCCCCGGGTTGTCCTGCTGCCACAGCAGCCAAGCTCAGGTCACAGCAGGGTTTTGGGCGATGGGAGAGCAGAGAGTGGAAAGCTGATGGAGCAAGAGGCTGCTGGCAGCTTGTGCAACCACTTAGGGAGCAGAGAGAGAGATTCCCTGTCCTTCTTCACCATTTTCTTCACCATTTTCTTCACCATGGGCTGTGAGAAGGATTTTTGAGTTGTCTCGACAAACCTGCCTGCATGAGATGTGTCCACCTAGGGAGGGATTTCAGGAGATGTCCCTTTTGGGATAAGGCTCAGCGTCTTGTTGCCCTGCCCCCCTGTGCTGCGAGCTCTCCTTCCACAAACACCACCAGGAATGACAAAGCTGGGGGATGATTCACCAGGCTGACGTGGGCGCAGCATCAGGAATCAGAGGGAGCTGGAGCTTTCATGGTCTCACCATGACTTGGAGAGTCTGAGGTACAGAGAAGTGACTGATCTACCATTAGGTGCCTGCACAGAGCTGGTCTCCCCAGGACCACTTGAAGTCCCTGGGGAGATGGGGCATGTCCCAGTGCAGCTGGTGGGACTGGGTTTATGCAGAGGCTTCAGGGGGAAATGAAGCATCCTGAAAGTGTTTCTTCACAGAATCACAGAATCACTTGAGTTGGAAGGGAACTTAAAGCTCATCCAGTCCAACTCCCCTGCCATGGGCAGGGACATCCCCCACGAGACCAGGTTGCTCAGGGCCCCATCCAACCTGGACTTGAACATCTCCAGGGATGGGGAATCCACCACCTCTCTGGACAACCTGGGCCAGTGGTTCATCACCCTCATGGTGAAAAACTTCTTCCTTATATCCAACCGAAATCTCCCCTCCTTCAGTTTAAAACCATCACCCCTCGTCCCATCACAACAGGTTCTGCTAAAAAGCCTGTCCCCATCCTTCTTGTAGGCCTCCTTTAGGTATTGAAATGGGGCAATGAGGTCTCCTTGGAGCCTTCTCTTCTCCAGGCTGAACAACCCCAACTCTCTCAGCCTCTCCTCGTAGCAGAGGTGTTCCAGGCCTCTGATCATTTTTGTGGCCCTTCTCTGGACTCGTTCCAACAGGTCCATGTCCTTCCTGTGCTGAGGGCTCCAGAGCTGGACACAGCACTCCAGGAGGGGTCTGACCAGAGCAGAGGAGAGGAGAGGGGCAGAATCACCTCCCTTGATCTGCTGGTCACAGGTTTTTTTCATCTCCATCACCTACAAAGCAGCCCAGCCCACCTGGGTGTAGATGTCCACATTTGGGTAGGCGAATTCCATATAGGAAAGGGCTGTTTTCCCAGTATAAGTTTAGGTTCATCCCAGAGACTCTGGCAGAAGTCAACTGAGCATCGCAGAGGACTTGATCTTCAAAATTCCCCTCTACCAACCCCGCTCAGCACCAAGGTGTTTTGATGCTCCTAAACTGCCTTCAAAGCAGGGACACACAGAGGAGAACTGAGGACACAACTCCTTTTATCTCCCATTCCTTTTTGTTCAGTTGCTGAGCCCAGACTGTGGCTTCAGAGGGCAGGAAGGAGAGGATCCGTGACCGTATCTGAGAGCTTTAAGCACAGCAAAGTCCACACGATGCCAGGCTTGCTGCTTGAGGCACAGCAGGAGAGAGACAAACTCTGCTCCAAACATGGACACCAGCGAGGGAGATGACGTTACTCGGTCCCACAGTGTTAATCCTACAGGAGAGGACCAGCCAAGCTCAGTATCACTCTCCTGAGCCAAAGCAGGAGGATTTGATCCTGCTGGAGATGGGTCGTGCCGTGCTAGTGAGTTTTAAAGTCACTGGAACTTCATCTGAATGGCGTTGAGTGATGGATGTGGAGGACGGGAAAGAACCAACCAACATCTGTTCAATTAAGTTCAGGGGAAGCTCTGGGAACTGCATTGTCCCTCTGACCAGGTTTCAGGTTTAGTTAAGGCAGACACACAGGGAGAGCTGGCACAAACACCCCACTCTCAGCGTTGCAGGTCCCAACCACACTATGGCTTTCCTCAAACCATCACCTGAGCTGTTTTAAAGCACAACTGTTGTAATTTCTGACCACTGAGATGTTTGAGTGCTACTTCACTGGCAGTGTAAATGTGCTGAAAGAAAAAAAACCCAGAGAAAAGTGGATAAAAGCCATAGGAAGTGGAAAAATCAAATAAAGGCTCCAAGTGGCTTCCTAGTTCTTCTCCATTTTTGCTTTTGTTTCCATTGCCACCCTTTCAAAATGCTCTGTGAGGTTTGATACAGTAACGTGAGGATTTGGGGGCAGCACGGGCACCATCGAGAGCTGGCAAAGGGCTGCTCATGGGGTGGCCACCATCTGCTTCAGCATCTTGGTGGGTGTAGAAGAGCCAAAGCTGGATCTAGCTGCGGGTCCGTGGTGCCCGTCGGAGCCTGGAGTTTCAGCCCAGATATGCAACTTTCCCCCTTCTCCCAGGCCTCTAAAAAGCAAAGCACAGCTCCTGCTCTTGGCACATTCCCACTTCCAAGGAGAGGAAAAAGACCTCATCAGGTCTTTACATCTTCAGCTCTGATCTAGGAAGAAGTTCTTTCCTGAGAGGGTGGTTGGGCACTGGAATGGGCTGCCCAGGGAGGTGGTGGAGTCACCGTCCCTGGGGGTGTTCAAAGAACGGGTTGATGAGGCACTTGAGGCCATGGTCTGATGGTCTAATGGGTAGGAATATGATGGGATAAGGTTGGACTTGATGACCCTGGAGGTCCCTTCCAACCATAATGATTCTATGATTTTAGAGAGGTCTCCTCAGTCCCAGCAGCCAGGCAGAGCACGTTTGCACACCGAGGTCACCTCGGCTCACATCCACTGCTTGTTTTTATTTCTCCACCTGCTCTGCCTGTGCAGCAGGGCCAGTGCTGAACTTGGGGGCAAACAGCCCACGCCGCTCACCACCACCAGCAGCAGACGTGTCCCCTGCACACAGGGATGTGTGATAAAGCTATCGCTGCCGGGGCAGGCGGGGGAAGCCCGGTCCTGCCCAAGGAGCAGCTGGCTGAGGTGCCATCTGCTGCTGTCACATCTGCAGCTCCCAAAAAAACAAGCCCAAAAAAACAAGCTCAGGGTTTGAGGTTCGGTGGGTTTGAGCCATGGACTTGAACCACATGGGTGGTTTTGAAGGCACGGACTCAGCTTGTGGTGCAAGTGAGACAAACTTTATTTTGCAGCTGTGCTTTTTATACATCCCTGTCGGGATGTTTGCAGTTCTCGCTACTTCTCTGCCTTAAGCAACTATTTTGCTATTATTTCCACCATATCTCAGTCCAATCCCCTACCATCTCATGCACCTCTTGTCCAATTGCTGATCACACACTGTCCACGCTTGGCCTCAAGGTCCATCAGGGGAAGTTTAGGTTGGATATCAGGAAGAAGTTCTTTACTGAGAGGGTGGTTGGGCACTGGAATGGGCTGCCCAGGGAGGTGGTGGAGTCACCGTCCCTGGGGGTGTTCAAAAAATGGGTTGATGAGGCACTTGAGGCCATGGTCTGATGGTCTGATGGTTAGGAATATGATGGGATAAAGGTTGGACTTGATGACCCTGGAGGTCCCTTCCAACCATAATGATTCTAATCCAAGAAGCCACAGGGGTCTTGCACAACAAACCTGCAGTAGGGGGGGGGATTTTAGGCTGTTTCATAGAATCACAGAATGGTTTGGGTTGGAAGGGACCTTAGAGGGATCTAGATCCAACCCCCTGCCATGGGCAGGGACACCTCCCACCACACCAGGGGGCTCCAAGCCCCAGCCAACCTGGCCTTCAACACTGCCAGGGAGGGGCAGCCACAGCTTCTCTGGGCACCCTGGGCCAGGNNNCCTGCCAGGCCCTGACAGCCCTTTGGGGCAGGGATTGTCCCTCACATCCAACCTGAACCTCCCCTGGGCACCTTGAGGCCGTTCCCTCCTGTCCCATCGCTGGTTCCTTGGGAGCAGAGCCCGACCCCCCCTGGCTCCAACCTCCTCTCAGGGGGTGCAGAGAGCAGAAGGTCTCCCCTCAGCCTCCTTCTCTCCAGGCTGAGCACCCCCAGCTGCTCCTCAGAAGTTCTCCAGATCCTTCTCCTTGTGCTCCAGACCCTTCCCCAGCTCCGTTGTCGTTCTCTGGACACCCCCAGCCCCTCAATGTCCTTCTTGGTGTGAGGAGCCCAAAACTGAACCCAGGATTCGAGGGGTGGCCTCACCAGTGCTGAAAAAGAAGTGTCATGATGTTGATACTTCTAAAGCAGCCCTCAGGCTCAGTGTCTGTAGGTGTATTTGGGCCATACATATTTGGGCTGAAACAAGTAGTTTGTGCTGTAGTCACTGGCACCCCACACCATGTCACATACAGTTACACCCTGTTACACCCGACGTCGCTGTGGGGTCACTGAAAAATCAGGCTCACACACTGTTGGGTCAGGTCAATGGTGTGGTTCACTAATGGAAGACACAGCTCAGCAAAGCTTCTCCTCCTGCTGGAAGTCACATAGAATCAT
>VZRW01008236.1:104498-126547 GCA_013398125.1 Aegotheles bennettii | reverse complement strand
CCTTACCAACTCTGTGATTCTGTTGAAAAGGTCTTTGTACGATATGCTCCTACTCTTTTTTTAATTTCTGCTTTTAGTAATCCTAGTCTGTTTTATAACTCTTCTAGCAAATGTCCATCCTAACATTGTTCTCAAACCAAGCATTTATAATTTAAATGAAATCACTGGTAAGAAGCAAAAATGTTGGGAAGTTCTCCACTGAGATCTTTAATTGACTAGGGACCTGATAAATTATGAGATGTATGGTTAGTGTAAACATGTAGCACAATTGTATATGTTCCTTAATCTCTCATTACTTTTCAATAAAACCAAGTCAAATAGCTATTAGAAAAGCTTATTGGATGTCAACTAAAAAATGTCTTCCAGAAAGTAAATAATAAGAACCAGCCACAAAGCAACAGATGTTGGTGAATAGATAAGCACAGCAACTGCATCGTTATTACTTTTTTTATTTAGTAATGGTAATGTACATTTAAATAGCTTTATGACTCAGACAAATCAACAAAAGCCAGGAAATTCGAAGCAGATACTCATATTTTGGGGCACATTCATTACTTGATAAGGGTGACTGTCATCCATTAACATTGCAGGAGTTGCATACATGCGAAATAGAAGATTGGATGATACATCCATTTGTTTTTCACATATTCTCCTCTGAGTTTGCAATTGCTTGATTCCAGAGCCATATGTGCTTGGTGTCTTAAGTAGAAAAACTCTTTCAGTTATTTACTTGCACTTCTATGCTCTAAGAGAAAAGATTTGTTTTGCTGAGATATATAGGTGGGAAGGTTTGATGTTACAAACTAATGGCTACTAAGGACTAGTAGTACTGGACCACAAATCTAACTTCAGTAGTTGCTATTTTACTCCTATATTTTCAGGGAATGATATATATGTGCATCTCATGACATACAGCAACTTTCAGTTTTACTTCCTTAATTTATCATGGCTTTCTCTGTTCATAGAGAACTACCTAAAGCTGCTTTCTTCAGTCTATCTTTTTAGTTCTTTTTTTCACTCTTCTGAACTTGGTATCTCTATTTCTTGCTTGCATTCTTCTTTGCAATCTGTCTTACATTGCTTTGATCATCCAAAATAGCCCTAAAATGGAAATGAATTTTCTTTGAAGCTCTTTATGGCCAAGAGGGACAACATTGTTTTGGTCTGGTTTTTTTAAAAAGCAGGTTGCTATTTTTAAGTTGATTTTCCAATACTATAATTTTCAATTTATTAGTCATATGGTTACTTGTAATAACAATTCCTTCTAATCAGGCTGGCCCCTTTTACTGGTATATTTTTTACTGTCATTCATGGGTAAACTACCACAGTTGCATTTTTGGTGGCACAATGATTTGTAGAGTTCTGTGTGCTTTGCTGGCTCACTAAACAACTCAAATTTTGTCCAGGATTTAGAGGATTTAGAACGTGACATAATATAGTCCTCTGTGTTATAGTAAATGCTTAGATGCATTTTTCATTTTCATTTGCTCAAGTACTATAGTGATTAAATGATATAATGATCTTTAAATGTAATACAGGACTATAATTTAATCCTCTTTTCAAACTTTGTTTTTTAATGAAATATTGAACTTTTTATTGTCACTTAAACATCACTTAGATATATTGTTCTGATACTTTTCAATTGTGCTTTGTAAAATCTTGCTGATATTAGTGTGGATCATCACTATTGCTGGTAAAACAATTATATCAGTGTATTTTATGCCTATGTGATATTTCAGCAATAGGTAATTCTGAACTATGTTCAGCTATATCAAGAAAGTTCAGAAACCCAAAGATTTTCTGTTTAATTTCAAGTTGTACATAAAGGTACTTAATAAAAGTCTCTATTTTCCTAAAAAAAAAAAAAAAAGGAGTGAAGGCATAAATATAAACCTTATTAAATTTTGGTAACTTCTTGCTATCAATATTGATTGATTTATGCTCTGGGAATATTTTAATTAATTTAAAATCCTCTCTATGATTTGAATATACTTGTTTCATACCTAACAGCGTGGAGCCCTAGTTCACTTTGAAGGCTCCCAGGTACTGTGGCGACTAAGATAATAAGCAGTGATAATAAAAAATACAGTTGTTGAACTTTGAGATAAGTTATTGTCTTACTGATGAAAAAGTAAATGCGTAGGGGTAGACATGCCTAGTACTGATGTCTGCTGAAACAAGTGATATGACAGCTCTCTGATATAAAACACTTATTGAAGAAATGTTACGTATCAAAGGGAAGCTAAATGTGTCTTGTTGTAAAGTGCATTTTGAAAGTTGTATGGAAATAGAATTCAGCTTCACAAAACCAAACTATTCGAACTGTGGATTCTATATCACAATATAGTATCTCCCAAAGGGAGAAGCGTTAAGTACAAGGAAATACCAGGACTGTCACTAAACATGTCACCCTGAAGCTGACAGCTGTAATGGGACCTATTCTGCTGATTTATCACAGCAACCACAATATGCTGTCTCAATGAGAAAGAGCAAAGTTTATGTTAATTAGTCTGGGATATGTTCATTGTGAGTCTCTAGTGTCCTATTAGTCTCTCCCATCATGCTGTGACATTTCAAAGCTAGAACAGCCAGGGGATTCCTAGGCCAATTCCCCTTTCCTATCCCCTGCAAAGAAATCCAATAACCCCCCGTCCCCAATCCCCATTTGCAAGACATGACTGAGAGTCAGATGTACTGAGAATTTGAAAATGGGTGATAAAATCACCAATAATATTATTTGGAAAATGGGAACTGGAATCCTCCAACCATTGCACAGCAAGTTGCATAGAAGAAAGGTGCTTGCAGGAAGAGAAGTAACAGTATGTTTGGGTTCTCTAACTATATAGCAAGAGATGTGTAGAATACATATTCCACAATCCAATATTCCACAACCAAGAAAAAAATTTAAAAGTATTGGTTAAAAATTATAGAAATACATTGATATTCATAATTCTGAATTAGCTTTTCATCTTTTGCATGTCTCTTAAGTAGTTTTCTTTGACAAAAAATAGTGGGTTTTTAAGATGAGAAAAGGTAAGACGAGACTGAGCTAGCAAAATGAATTAAATTAATGTAGCTACATACTAGTAAGTGAGTAGCTGGGTTGAGATTCAACTCCATAGGTGTCTAAAAGCCAAGTATCTCTTTCTTAATAGTCATCCAAATTTCTTTTGTGAATATTGGAAAGAGAAAGACATCTCCAGAGTTTTGTCCAAAATTGACCTTTAAGGCAGGTGGCATGATCACCTTTTCAAGGTGTCCATTACTATACGTAGACTTATAAAAATATATTGAAATAAAGCCCTAACTTTTAAATGACTAAACGTGTGTGAAGTAAATTCTATTTTCATACTCTATCCTTTGCAATAGGAACAAGTAAAGCTATCTAAAGAGTTGCTGAGGTTACCAGAAACAATGTAGACCACTGGAAGACAAGTCCAGATTATTTTTCATATTACGTTAAATAAAATCCCAATATATTAAGTGAAGAAAAAATAACATAAAAGCAGGTACACCAGGTTAGACTAGGAGTCCATCAAAACGAGTATCTTGTTTCCCGTGCTGACTAGTAGTGTATGTCTATGTCCAAGTATAGGACAGGGAATGTGTAATATTTTTGGAAGACCAGGTTCTTGATTATGTTGTCAACAGCAATGCCAGAGAGTGTATTGAGAAAGCCTCATACACAGGAGCAATATACTTTTTATGAAATGGAGGTTTGCTGCCTTACCTCTGGGTTTGTGTAGCGCCTGCTGAAAAAACATCTATTTTGAGATTGAGACTGTGCTGTGAGGGTGTTCTAGTCTCTGAGATCTTATTTATTAAAAGAGGAAAGATTGGAGATTCTAGGATTATCCTTGAAGATACAAGTTTCACTTTTAAGAATGGAAAAACTTCAAACACAAAATGGCACATCCATAGTAAATGTTGCTGTTTTAAATGCACATGTGAAGTATGGGTCATAGTCAGTGCACGTGTATGTTTTTCACAGAATCACAGAATCACAGAATCACAGAATCTAAGGGGTTGGAAGGGACCTCGAAAGATCATCTAGTCCACCTCCCCCTGCCAGAGCAGGGTCATCTAGAGTACATCACACAGGAACGCATCCAGGTGGGTTTTGAATGTCTCCAGTGAAGGAGACTCCACAACCTCTCTGGGCAGCCTGTTCCAGTGCTCCGTCACTCATTGAAAAATTAACTTAATTTTGAAAAATTAAACAGCTTTTTATCTGAATTTAACATTGCATAAAAATTGATTCACTAGGAGGTTATTAGTGTGAAGTTCACTTGACATTTTTCATTCAGTCTTTTAAATTCAAAATAATCTAAAAATAGCCTAAAATATAGTACTTTTAAAATTAACTGATTCATAACTTTTAAATATTCGACATTTTGATTCAGACTCAACTTGATTGATAAATACCCTTTAAGCATTAAAAGCTGAGATAAAATTAAGACTATATGCATTTGAAAAGAACCAAAGGATGTCTTTTCCTTTGAGGGGGCAAAAGGGAAGTGACTGGCAAATGTCAGAATTTCAGACCAGTGAGACAAGAGGACCAGGCTAGCCTCATGAAGTTCAGTAAGAACTGCAGAGCACTATGTCAGAATAATCCAGACAGGGAGTGAGTGGCTGAGTAGCAATTCTGCTGAAAAGCACCTAGAGATTTTTATGGACACCCGGTTGAATATGAGCTAATAGTGCACTCTAACTGTGGAGAAAGCAAACTGCAGACTCATTTACTTTAGGGGGACCATAGCCAGCAGATCAATGGAAGTAGTTATTTCCCTCAGAACTTGTGAGTTACTGAAATGCTTCCTGTAGTTTTAGAGTTCCAGCTAAGGAGGGATTTGGAGAAGCCAGCAGAGAAGCCAGTGCAGGGCTACCAAGGTAGAATGAGGAGAGGCTGAAGGAGTTGAGTTTGTTTACCAAGTAAACAGAAGACTAAAGAGAAATTTAATAGTCTGCAGTTAGTAACATTCTAATAACAACTATTGAAGAATAGTTACAAACAGTGACATAACAAGTTCTTCATAGTGAACAATGATCTAAAAAGGTGCAGTGGTCATAAATTGTGGCCTTGGAGCACACATGCACCTGTTTCTGACATAATTTTTATTTTTTTGTACTGGGAGAGTGTGGTGGTTTAGCAAACGTCCAGGGCAAGCCACAAACCAGACAGAGTTTTGTTTCTATCACACCCCCCCCCGGGAAAATAGAAGGGGAGCAAGGAAGAAAAGGCTCAGTGGTTGGAAATTATAACAAAATTTAATGGCACAGGGAGAAAAAGTAACAGGTGGGGAAAAAGGGAAAATGCATATATACAAATATATACAACCTGAGCTCCGATGACTGCCGATACAAGCTCCTGAAAGGTCCTTCACCGCAAAGCCGATGGGGGTAAAAAGAGTCCAAACCCCCCAGCACCCGATGCAGTTGGAGGCCGCAGACCAAGTGGANAAGAGGGGGAGAGAAGTCCCCTGTCCTCCTGGCTTTCTAGAGTCTGGCAGGAAATGGGTGGAATAGCGACACCTGACACCTGACACCCAGACCCCTTTTCACACAGGGGCCTAAACTCCACCCCTCATTCACTGGGTCCTGGCAGCAAAAGCCAATAAGAATTTTGCCTGCCCCTTTCAAACTATAACAGAGAGTAGTGCAGTGCTTAAATGTGTTGCCCAGAGATGCTGCCAGATCTTCATCCTGGGAGGTTTATTAGACTCAACTAGACAAGGTCATGGCTGAACTCTTCTGTGTTGGTGATAGTCCATTTTCCAGCAGGAGGTTAGATGAGGTGGCTTCCAGAGACCTTTTCCAACCAATCTCTGATTCTGTAGTTCATTTCTGCATTGGTGCTTTACAGCAGAAGTTATTTTTCTTCACAATGAGAACTGATTGATGAGGGACTAATATTGCTCTCTTTTTGTAAATGGGTACTGAATATAGCAAAAGTAAGGCCTAAGTTTCACTCTTAATTGTATGTAATTGGTTGGATGCCTCAAGGATAAGGTTCTTTGCATGTTCAGAAAAAAACTTCCTTTAACTTCATCTGTGTTTTTAAACTCAGTACTTTAGCAAAGCAAGCTCAGATAGCCAGAATACAAATATAATTGCTGTCTATGTCTTTCTTTAGTTCTGCATTCAATTTCCTTAATAATGAGATCATCATTTCTTTTTCTGGGATTTCCCACCTCACTTAATACATACCTTCTGATCTGGGCCAGAAGGATAGCTCTGAGAGATACCTCTCTTCTAGTCTTATCTATTTGTCCATACTTCCTGTCCCCTCTGCAACTACATTGTAGTAGATGAGATAGACTCCAGTGGGTAAAAAGTGTATGTACAGGTCCTTTTGTTAAAGACGGTAGCACAATGCACACATATATGAAGGACAAAGGCAATTTGCATAGTGAACCTTTAGCCTGATGTTTCTTGTAGTATATATATTTAAAATGTTGATAACTGTATACTGATTGTACATACCCATTCCAATCCTTGCTGTGTTCATTTTACACAAGAAAGGAACTTAGCTGCTTGAAATAAAGCCAGGTGAATATTTTTTTTAAGAATTTTAAGCTAGCTAAAAATATTTAACAAAAGTTAACTGGCATGCTAGTTAGAGAAATAGTCAGGGTTGGATTCATAATATGGCTAGTGGAAACCCAGAGGTCTCTATATTTACCCCGGTAACTGATAAGAGGCTTTCAAGGATAAGGAAGAATTTGTCTAATCCAATTCTCTTGCAGATTTTTGAAGCCAGGCTTGTTGAGACAGTGTCATGACCTGTGAGGTATTGTAGATACAGAATAAAGGATTATCCATTTTACCCAATAAAGCTGTTCAGCTCTGGAAAACATTTTCCTTCCTGATTTTTCAGTTGAAAAGCTGGAATATTAGTTGCACATTCTTCACCTGAAATCTCTGTTTTACTCTAGATTTTATTTGCCTTCTTAGAAGACGGAAGAAAGGGTATTAGTTACCTTTAATAGCCAAATGAGACAAGTGAACCTCTTCAGTGCCTGCAGAAATCACTTTTAGAAAAAGTGTAATTTGCTGAGACATTTACAGTCAGAAGAGAAAGCAAAAAGGTACACCAGGATCTGGTAATCTAATTTCTTGGGAAAATTGCAAATAATTTTTTTCATGTTCTGGGTTCTTTTCACTAGGAAGAGAAATGGGTTAGCCAGTGGCAACTCCTACTGAACTGTCTCATTTTTGCTTTTTCTCTCTGATGTTGTTTCATGTATTTTCTTTGTACATGATGGGACAAGGCCAGACTTCATGCATCCCATGAGTTTTTGTATGTTCTACACAGACACCTTCTGTGCAGTTTCATTGTGGATCAGGGGGACTCTGTAGCTGTCCTTTTCTGAGCCTCTGGAATGACAGGAGCATAAGGGTGATATCTCTGCAAATTCAGAAAATAATTTTCCAACACAGTCACCAGAACAGTACAGACTTCCCGCTTTCTTTGGTCTGTCATGTGCTATGCAGTTTTACAAAGAATACAGTAACTACATGAACTAAGTGGCCCATACAATTAGTTGGTCTGCTCAAAAACCTAATGTGAGTATTACGTCATTGTTCTTGTTAAGCGAAAAGTAGTCTATTACAACACAAGCTACATAATACCAAGGCTCTAAAACAAAGCCATGAAAAACATGGTGAATTAAAAGGGCAGAAATGAGACTTTAAACATTGAGTGGTTATAATGTGCTGTTCCCTCCAGAGAAGCCAATTTCCTGATGTTGCTAAACACTTCTGAGATACTGTATTAAACTTGACTCTTAAATATATATCTAAATATATCTTGGACAACAAAGTAATTTTTTTTCTTACTGTGTTTTGATGATTTTAATTAAATGTTTTGCAGTGCGAGTCTTCACAAACATTTAATTAAATTCTTCAGTGTAAATTATTCATCAGTGGAAGCAATTATGTTAAAAAATAATGTGTATTGTGTGATCTAAATAAGAAGCTTTTGTTGACAGGGACTGTTAAAATAGAAGGCTTAATATCAGTCATAGGTATGAGACTATAGTAGGTGAACCACATACAAAAGTGCAGGTATGCTTTGAATTTGAAATGCCAGGGCACTCTTAGCACTCTCCTAATGGCTGCTTTAGAAAACAGTTTCAGTAAATTACAACTTAACTTTTAAACAAAATTATCTATTTCTGTATACAATATTAGAAGCATTATCTAGTTCAAAACTCATTTCAGCCCTCAAATCAAGATGAACCTCACTGTACCGAATCTGCTGCTTTTTGCACGTTGCTGTGTAATAATTTTGGGACCAGCCTTGAGGTGAGATTTTCTGTTTTTTCAAATACTTATCTGCATAGATTCCTTTTTCTTTTTTTTAACTTCATTCAATGGTGTCTTTAGTTGCTGGGTGACTAGGTCATGATGGACTGTGATGAGCCAGGCAGCCTTCACCCATTCTCACGGTAACATTGTCTGTCTGGTGTCAGATGGTCAGGATAATCCATGACACCTCCAAAACACTAACAACAATGAAAATTTATTAGGATTGAGATTTTTCCCAGAATAAGGCAGTGAATGCACAGTGTAGATATAGCAAATCTATCTAAACTTTAGAAACGCAGCTCTACAGAGAGAAAAAGACTGGTATTTCATGAAAATCATGATTTGTTCACTTATGTCCATTATAGCAGGTGCATTTCAGCTGATTCTTAAAGTAAATCCATCAGAAAAGTTTATGATTGAAAGTACTTAAAATACCTGGGCTTCTAATGAGAAGAAAAGTTAAAAGACAAGAAGAGTCCAGCTATCTGAACACAGCAAAGCCATTTGCTATAAAGCATATGAAATTGTTAAATGATACTAGATGACCTATACTGAGTAAAAATCTGATCAGAAAGGGTAAAATGTCTTGAAGCTTTCTTAACAGCATAATAGACATGAAATCAATGCACTCTACAGCTGCACTTCCTGATTTCAGCCATGATTGACTGATGACTCAGCTTCATCTATTAGAGTCAACTGTCAATTTACTGAAATATAATTGAAGTAATTTCAAAAAAATATCTTTATTCATTCAACTAAGTATTGTCTGTTCTCCAAAATTGTGAAGCTGATAAAAATAATTGAGGGTACTGGCAACTAATGTTGCAATTCCTCATAGTATTCAACATTTTATTCAAATGTAACCTTGCAATACAATATATAATCACAACTTAACTTCCACATAATTTAAGAATATTGAGAAACAAAAGTGCTGACTTATACCTTGCAGATAGGGCGAAAAGAAAACCTGTTATGAAACCAAGTTTAAGATCACTACTGGAAGCTTTCAGATCTCTACTTTCCTTTTACTGGTGCTTTTAAAAGTATTAGTAGTTTTGTTCCAAACTTCTGTTTATGGTATGAGTTTCTGTGTAAATCTCAGGATTTCCTTTACTAGTTAATACAGCTATAAAAGCCTAGCACAAATTCCCGAGGTAGTACAGCCAAAGCCACATAAAATATTCCAGGTAAATCTGGGGGAGGAGCTCAGATATTTGTATGGGTTTTCACCAAGTTTGTCTTTCTTATGAGGGAGGAGTGATTTTTGGCTGAAAATGTTGGAAATACAGAACACATTGTCTCTCTCTGATGAAAATATGTACATGGTAATGAACCAGTTTTGCCCATGAATTGGAAAAAAAAAAAAAAAAGAAGAAAAAAATATTTTGGACTAGAAATCACCCCTCTCCTTTCCCAAAAAATTTTTACGAGGATTAAAACTGAAGTTCTCTTCAGTCACATGTCCTCTTTCATCTGCCTGCTTTTTTAACATCTGTTACTCCTTCCTTGTCCCCTAACTCCTGCCTGTTTTACTGTTCTTTTGGCAGATTTCCACCTTGCCTTACTTTCTCAGAGTTCTGCAATGTTCTCTGTGAAGCCCTTTTCTTTTACTTTCCCATGGTTTTAATTAAAACTTCTCCATGCTCAAATGTTCACCTAGATGCACCTGACTCCAGGGTTGGCACACTGCTTTTCTCCAGGGCCTTGACTTCTCATGAAGGAGCATTGCTAAACCACTATTGACCAAGGGGGCTTTATTTGTCTTCTTCAACAAACATGCTGTATTCTATATAATTTGACCTGTGAAACCAAGGAACAAATATGTTTACTAGAAATCACATTTTGCTGTACCAAGTAAAAAATGCATAGTGCAAGACAATATTATCTGTTTTATAACCTGACATATAATGAAAAAAAAAGGCACTAGGTTATTAGCTTTTTTACAAAAGTTACCCTTTGGAAATTTGTTTTTTCATATGTTCACATGAAAGCATATGTCCATTATGGATGCATAGTTGTATCTGACTTCTGTACAGACAGTCTCTGTCTTGCAATGTCATAACATGGAGAACGGTGGTAGTTCTTGTTCCTGTTTTCATTATCAAAAGAACTATGCTGAAAATTTGTTGAATATACAAATTCATAATACAAAACATATACAAAATATATATCATATATCCCATATGATGGGATTTTCCTTCATTTCTGTGAGGGCATGAGAGGAAGAGAAGTTTTCACTGACTCCGTATCAGGTACTCTTTCTAAGACTGGTATTTTTTTAAAAAATAATCTTCAGTTTCCACTCATTTTTTTATAACAGACTGTCTGAAAGGGTATTGCTTTCCATAAACTGCTATCTCTACACTCTTAACTTGTTTTTTTAAAGAATTTAGTAGTGATCAGGTTTGGTGTTTTAGATTTTTTGTTTCATGGTAAGTGAAATTCTTAGTCGTTTATTTGAAGTATTTATAAAGACTCCATATGGAATACTGTGTCCAGCTGTGGAGTCTCCAACATAAGAAGAACACAGAACTGTTCAAGAGAGCCCAGAGGAGAGCCATGAAGATGATCAGAGTGCTGGAGCACCTCTCCCATGGAGACAGGCGGAGAGAGTTGGGGTTGTTCAGCCTAGAGAAGGCTCTGGGGAGACCTTAGAGCAGCCTTCCAGTACCTGAAGGAGTCCTACAGGAAAGATGGAGAGGGACTTTTTGCAAGGGCATGTAATAGACATGGGGTAATGGGTTCCAACTGAAAGAGGGTACGGTTAGATTAGATATTAGGAAAAAACTCTTTCCTGTGCAGTTGGTGAGACACTGGCATTGTGTCCCTGCTTACTGCCGGGGGATTGGACTAGATGACCTTTAAATGCCCCTTCCAACCCAAACCATTCTATGATTCTATGACTCATTTACTCAGTCCTGGCTGGTGGATTCCTGGGCTGCCTCTGTGGAGCTGGGTAATGGAAGCATGCTCCTTGCTCATGGGATGGTGATGCTGTATGCATCAA
This sequence comes from Aegotheles bennettii, assembly GCA_013398125.1. Classification (NCBI taxonomy): domain Eukaryota; kingdom Metazoa; phylum Chordata; class Aves; order Caprimulgiformes; family Aegothelidae; genus Aegotheles; species Aegotheles bennettii. The sequence goes on along the minus strand of VZRW01008236.1, from coordinate 115,227 downwards.
GCAGCTAGCAGCAAAGGGCTGCCCTTGTGCAAGACATCGCCAAACTGTGTGCCATGAATTAACTTGGAAACATACATTTTTGCTTTTAATGCATCCAGGATTTGATCCTTTCTTAAGAGGCGTGAGCCATTAATAGTGGACTGATTCCTAAACTGCTGAATTAATCTCTAAATTATGATTTATGCTATGGATATATGTCAGCAGTTGGTATGAGAATCGTATAGTGGAGATGGTCCCAATTCTTTGCAATTTGGAGTCTTGAAGGAGATGTGTGTATATAAAGTTCAGATGGTCACTGTTTTAAAAAAAGTTGTAAAAAAAAATTGTATTTCAACCCCAGCTACTAGGATTGTTCATTTGGGAAGATAGGTGTCAGTTGGATTTACTGCTGGTATCACGTCTACTTTGAATTGGTATATTTGTTACTGCTCCTACCTTAGAATCACATATTTTTAAGATTGAATAATACCATGTTAAACACTTTGAGTTATATGCAGTATATGTTTTTAAAGCTATCTAGGCATTTTGCTCCCTTTAAAAATGTTGTCTAAACTCCATTTTCTGAAGGATTTAATCCCTTACTAATCCAGGAATAGGACTTGCTCCAGGTTAGGACAACCATCTGTAGAAAAAGGTGATCTATGACAGGTGTCAGAGCTACTGCAGTTGATAGGCAGCTAGTCAATAATGTCAGAGTAGCTTAAAAAATCAATTGAACTCACCATACAGAGACACCTCGTGACAGCTAGCAGAACAAGTAATTTCTAATGAAGAAAAAAGGAATGTATTATTGTCATCTAATCAGCACTGTCGGTCTGTGTGCTTTTAGTGCACAGTAAATGTAGCGTTAGCTAGTTTAACGTTTTAGCCTTTTTTTGTGCCTGCCTTTAAAGGAAGACTAAGCATGCCATAGTGTTAAATCACTACATGTTTCTTAAGGCATTTTGGGTATGAAAAGGCCTATAAATATTCCTGAGAAATGAGAACTTATTTCCTTCCAAAATCCAGGTACTTCAGTGGTCTTTTTACACAGATGCATAGTTCTTGTAAAAGTTTCTGTATCTTGAAAATTATAGAATTAGTTCTTAATGGTAAAAATGTTTCTAGTGAAAGTGAAGTCTCGAACATATTCTAATGCTTTTCTTAAATGTATTATAGTTCAGGTTACATTTTCTAAAGAATGACTGATTTGCTGTGAAAGGAACAATAAAAGCAAGTTTAGAATATGAAAAAATACATTCAATACTCCATAAAACCAGAGAAAATCAATCAGATCTGTCTGTCAGATTGAGTTCTTTCTAAGTCTTTCTGCGTAGCACTATCATTGCAAAATTTCAAAGCAATTCACACACAAAAATCAAAACTCTATGAAATACATTGAATGCATACTTGAATAAATCATTTTAGATAAACTAGACTACCTCAAAGTAATCCATGAATTGGAGGTGATTTAGATACCTGGATGGAATGTCCATATCTACACCTCCATATGTGACGCTTTTTAATTACATATAGGTGCAGACAGATGTTAGGCCAGTTTCGTACAGGTTGTATGCCAATGCAGGCAGTATTTCAATGAAGGTACTTCATGATGGTTTATAAGGCTAGCAAACTTACTTGCATTGCATTGCAACCTAACCAGATATTGTGGTATAACTGTAGCTTGGCAGATATTTTGAAAAAAACACTAATTGAAAGTTAAAAAAGCCCAACAACCAAAAAAAAAATCCCAAATCAACCAAAAAAAAACCAAACTCAAAGCAAAGCCTGGTTATTTTTAGGTCTGAAGTCTCTGAGTTCATCCCAATCCAGTAAACATCCCATGTATATTTTGTTTTAAATTCTATCTGTATTTGATAATATTTCAAAGGTAGTGTTTTTTTCAAACTGCTTACATAACTCCCTAGCAATCAGATAACTCAGTCTGTATTCATATTTTCTGACTAGGGTTGAATTCTATCTAATTTGGTTTAACCTGGTTAAGATATTTAAATACTGAGTGAGCAAGTCAGTGGAAGAGTAACTCTTCATATTGGCAGTGCAGGTACTAGTTTAAGAGCCTGTGGTTCATTGTATCTTCTCCAGATGGTTTAAATTATTTGCTCAAAGAGGTGCGAAAGTAGGAATACAGATAAAACAGGTTAAAGATCCCTAGATCTTTATTCCAAATATTTCCAAAATTCTTCTGTGGTAGTTAGAATTTTTTCCTCATCTGTTTTTTGACAGAAAATTGCTACAATAGGTATTTTCTCTTTTTGTGGTTTCTTACCATTACTCTTTTTCTGATTAAAAGGGGAAGTCCGAATTAGTGTTTCAAAACATTTACTAGGTCACTAATATTCCTTAACAGGTCTTGCAAAATAAAAAAAATAATAAAAACATACTATAACACTTTTTTTTACCTGTAGTATAATTCCTTGTATAAAGATGCAGTCTATATTGTTACGGGGTTTAATTACATTGGAGTCACGTGTTAAGCAAGACTCCAGTTCTAATTCAGGTACCCATTTCCTTNAAACAAACAAATGAAGAAAAAAACCCCCAAAAAAAACCCAAACAAAAAAAGAGAGATGTTTAAGGTGGTATTTAATAAGTAGTTTCACAAATGAAGTTCTCTTTGAATACAGAATGTATAGTGTGTCAGTTCAGCCAATTTACTCAGGAAAACCTTAGTGCTTCCCGGAAAACTAGCATTTTAAATCAGTGGTCACATATTTTAGACTTGATCTCCACTCTTTTCTTGCAGGCAACTCTCACAGTTTTTCCAGTTTTTGCCTGTCAAGTTGACTATCATCCCACTTCACTCATTTTCACAGAGTATATTTTTTCATAGAGGCTAAAACAAAAGCACAGTTTGCTAATTCTCTAGCAAATGGCTCTTGGGAAGCCCTAATACCTTTCCTGTAATTGTTCCTTTCTTTTGAATAAGACTTGGGTGCTTGACTTTGTTACATATGTCCCCATTTAAGAACTTACCAACAAATACTGTCTACCATCTTTGAAAGACAGATTAACTTGTCTATCTGCCCATCAGGAGAATTGATACATGCTTTTTAACTGTCACACAGACAAGCAAGGCTAAGTTGCAAAGGCTGGAAAACTCAGATTTTCCAAGTCTTGTTGGCAACGTTAATTCCGTCTGCTTGTTCTCAGACATTAAGGCAGAAATTTTTTTCCACCTTTACAAAAGATCGCTTAATAATATACTGTTGCAAACAGGATTTCTTATATGTGTTAACAGTCAATTCAGTAAAGTAAAATGTAGATGATAAACTTAACAGATCTTGCAAAATAAAATAGTAAATCTAGAGTCTGATACTCAACAAAACAGTGCAGGTATTTACCACTTCACATTTGCCTCTGTATGTGTGAGTTCAATCTCTTCTATCTCTGTAAGATATTCGTTACAGAATAAATCTTATAGTGTTGCATCCTATTAAAGTATACTGATGATTTGTGTGAAGATATTTATAAGTGTTTTCTTTGAATTTAGCAAGTGGAGTCTTTGTGGTACTTCAGCACTGAGCTATAGCTTCAATCCCTTGTGCATTGTGAATCACCTGAATGATAGGCATCTTACTGTGTATTTCATATGAAGTTTCTCTGGGAAGATACACAGAAGTTGCTCCATTTAGAAAGAGCTGTCTTTATGAAACTGCATTTTGCTCACTGCTGCTAAGCTAAAATCATTGAACCACTATATCTTTGAACTTAATACATTATTTTGTATTACTAAATATCAACTAACCAAACAATCAGCTTTGTCCCTCTTTTGATCACAATTTGAACTATTTCTCTTGATCAGAGGAGTGGCTTAGTTAAGGATGTGGTGTTAGTATTTTGTATGCGATCAGGGAGAAAGAGTTTTTATTATTTTGAGCACTAGAGGGCATGCAAGCATGTTTCCAGAAAGAGAGAAATGCTTTGAAAGTAAGTTAAAAGCACTCCTGAAATTCCATAGCTTTTGTGATCTCCAAACCTATGGGAAGGTGGATTGGTTTACAGCATCACGGAATCACTCAGGCAATGAGGCACCTCTGAAAATTCTGTAATCTGACCCATCTGCTCAAGCAGGGCCACCTGGAGCCAGTGGCCCAAGACCACGTCTTTTAATAACTTTACAGCTTTACTTGTAGTTTTGATATACTATGAACATGAAGTGACCAAAATAATTTTGCTGTAGTGCTGTGTCATTTTTAAATTCAGTTTAGAAATCTTCAGTAAATTCTTTATAGTGTATTTTCTTCAGTCAACTGCAACGATAAGTGGTCTAATATTACATCTGGATCTGTTCAGCTTTTAGGGTAACTTGCAATACCATGCATTGCCTCTTTATTTCATCCTCTTCCATGAAGTTACTTCTCACGATTTATGCTACGAGCTTTATGATAGTACTTTCTATATTAAATCTAAATAAAACCGTTCTCATCATCTTACATTATTTTAGGATTGTGCAATTAAATAAATCACTGAAGCTAAAAGAATGAATTATAATCAAAGTTCAAAGATTTTAAGAGAAAAATAATAGATAGAAATATATTGAAAAAAATAATAAAAACATACTATAATACTTTTTTTTACCTGTAGTATAATTCCTTGTATAAAGATGCAGTCTATATTGTTACGGGGTTTAATTACATTGGAGTCATGTGTTAAGCAAGACTCCAGTTCTAATTCAGGTACCCTTTTCCTTTTTGGTTTTGGTTAAATAAGCTAAGTTTCTGGCTTCAGCTTTCATTATTATTAAATGAAAAAAATACTTTTTACTTCCAGATGGGTAATTTGCTTTGTAAAAAGAAAAAAAAAAACCCAAACAATAAAAACAAACAAACAAATGAAGAAAAAAAACCCCAAAAAAAAACCCAAACAAAAAAAGAGAGATGTTTAAGGTGGTATTTAATAAGTAGTTTCACAAATGAAGTTCTCTTTGAATACAGAATGTATAGTGTGTCAGTTCAGCCAATTTACTCAGGAAAACCTTAGTGCTTCCCGGAAAACTAGCATTTTAAATCAGTGGTCACATATTTTAGACTTGATCTCCACTCTTTTCTTGCAGGCAACTCTCACAGTTTTTCCAGTTTTTGCCTGTCAAGTTGACTATCATCCCACTTCACTCATTTTCACAGAGTATATTTTTTCATAGAGGCTAAAACAAAAACACAGTTTGCTAATTCTCTAGCAAATGGCTCTTGGGAAGCCCTAATACCTTTCCTGTAATTGTTCCTTTCTTTTGAATAAGACTTGGGTGCTTGACTTTGTTACATATGTCCCCATTTAAGAACTTACCAACAAATACTGTCTACCATCTTTGAAAGACAGATTAACTTGTCTATCTGCCCATCAGGAGAATTGATACATGCTTTTTAACTGTCACACAGACAAGCAAGGCTAAGTTGCAAAGGCTGGAAAACTCAGATTTTCCAAGTCTTGTTGGCAACGTTAATTCCGTCTGCTTGTTCTCAGACATTAAGGCAGAAATTTTTTTCCACCTTTACAAAAGATCGCTTAATAATATACTGTTGCAAACAGGATTTCTTATATGTGTTAACAGTCAATTCAGTAAAGTAAAATGTAGATGATAAACTTAGCTTGTTTCTTTTACATTTCAGTACTGTCCAAAGCTGTCCCATTTTGCCCTTGTCTTATGGCAGGACTTCTCAAATTAGCTCTGATCTAAGTGGCTCTGATGCCACTTCTCTTGCAATCAGCTAGAAGTAGAACGGGTTCCTGCCAAATAGTCCTTGAAATCCCACGATGAACATAGAATTGGAAGTGTTCAGGGCAAGAATTACTCTAATTCATGATTCTCTGACAGGTCTTTGGGAATCAGGGGATTGTTTAATGTACCCAGGAACAACTGAAAGCTTCTCTAGGTAATTTGCTGAATATACATTTTGCGTATTTGTGAAATCCTCTTTCAATGAGCCAGCTCCAAACATGAGTCAAAGGTGCCTGGTAATCGTTTACACAGGCTCTTCAATTTCATTTGTACTAAAATTAGGTTCCTCAGTAATTCTTGAGACGCCATTTGTCCTTGAAGTATATCAGCATCCTTTGAAGGAATAGATATATAGAAGAAATTTTATTTAAGCAGTGATTTCAAAAATAGTGACTGGAACATATATTTGGATAGTATCTTTTTGTTTTGTTTTTTTATTTTTATTTTTTTGTTGTGAATACAGATCATACAATTTATTGGAAAATTATCAGGAATAATAGCATTTTTATACCACGTCATTTAATCTATCTTTTTAAAAACAATGATTTAAACTGTGACTTCTACAAAACCTTCTAGTTTAGAACTCTTTAAGCTGCAGGGCTGTGTGAAGCACAATAACTTTACATTCTTTTCTAGTCTAGGATCTTCCTTTCCTTCATGATTAAACAAACTTTTTTCTGAGCTCAGATATCTTCTTTGTTTCACTATGATACACCTCTCCTCTCATATACCTCTCCTACAAAGACAGACTGAGAGGGTTGGGGTTGTTCATCCTGGAGAAGAGAAGGCTTCGGGGAGACCTCATAGCAGCCTTTCAGTACTTGAAAGGGACCTACAGGAAAGCTGGAGAGGAACTTTTTAAAAGGACTGAAGTGGCAGGACAAGGGGAAACTGGTTCAAACTGAAAGATGGTAGATTTAGATTGGATATTAGGAAGAAATTCTTTCCTGTAAGGGTGGTGAGACACTGGCACAGGTTGCCCAGAGAAGCTGTGGCTGACCCCTCCCTAGAAGTGTTCAAGGCCAAGTTTGATGGGACTTTGTGCAACTTGGTCTGGTGGGAGGTGTCCCTGCCCATGGCAGGGGGTTGGAACTGGATGATCATTAAGGTCCTTTCCAATTCAAACCATTCATGGTTCTATGATTCCCTTCTTGATGTTATTTGTCACTTAGTACATAGTGTCTGTATGCATGTTTAATGAAAAAGCTGTCTGTTTAGGCCGGTACATTTTTGACATCTCTCTTCTTGCTCTCTAGGAAAGAATTTCACACTTTTTTTATCTTACATACTTACAGCTCTCTGTGGTTTTCTTCCAGCACAGACATGTCTGTTTTACTTTCTGAGTGAGAGTTTGTTGCTTTATTGCATGGCTTTAGTAGTAATGATCAAAGCACCAAACTTTCTTTGACTTTAAAATATTCACCACTATTTAGCAATGATTTCCACACACCAGATATATGAGAGGATACAAATAGTTCATGACTGATGAGACAAAACCCTTCCCAAAAGCATCCCAAATCAGGTTATATTATAATCTGTAAAACTAGCACTAGCAAAAAATTACGTTATTATGAAGTTACTGAAAGAGCAAAACTCACATATTTTTGTATGTTTTCAGATTCTTTTTATATTTCCTATTTAAACAATCAATCTGTGAATGAGTGTGTGCTTGTGCTTGCATGTTTGTATGCCTTCCTTCAAGATAATTTTTAACACTGTATGATTTCCACAAAATTGGATGGTTTCATAAGAATCTGGGAGATAATTAAACTGTTGGAAGCTCACAATTACAGTAGAATAGATATGTAAAATGCCCTAGAGCTTCTTTTTTGGCAGAAGGGCTGCAGATTATGCTGAGTCTTATTAATCACCAAAAAAATCTTTCAAGACAACATTCTTGTGAATGCTCCAACCTCAGGAATACTACCAGTACTGCAAAACACTTCAGAAATTGTTGTTCAAGTGTAAGGTCTTAACAGAAGTAATCCTACACAGCCACCTATAAGGCAGCCAGGCTTTTTTACAGAAGCAAGGGCTGCAGAATTAAGCATTAAAGCAAATAAGGGATGATAAGTAATAATAATAAAAAATAATTTGCAGTCGAAAGAGATGGTAGTCCTGGCCAGAAGTTTATTTAAGCTTAACAAAATATACTCGGCACATGCATTTTTCTTGATACTTAGTCCCCAAAAAAATTATTTGAAATAATTTTGCTTCATCTGTCAAAATGGTACTGTGCACTTTCCCATGTTGGTCAAGAGGTAATTGGTTGAGTTGCCACCTCTGCACACCCAGCATGATGTGGTACCGGTACTGCCGATGCCACCTTCTCAGGACAGCACATGTCAAATCCAGCTGATGAAGCTGACCTAGAAGTTTGTCACAGGGAACCTGACCGATGAGATCAAGGCGTGAGGGGGAGGCTACTTACAGAAACTGTGTTAGGAGTCACAGTGTCCAGATCCAGGCTATACTTCTGTCATGTGCTCTATTGAACAGCATGATCTGTCAGGCATCAGGATGATGTAGTAGGTTCCTATCATATGACCAAAGCATGGAGCTGGGTTAGAGTAAAGAGGAGACCTCTGTGGAAAACCATTGCCACCACTTTTGAGCCTCCTGGCCACAGTCCCCTTAAAGCTGTAATTGAGCTTTAGGTGCATTGAGAGGAATTTAGAAATAAAACTTGGCCCTTTGTGTTCTAAAATGCATCAGGACACAGCTGGGAAAGTGAACTGAGTCTGAAGACATTTATGCTTATCACCCGACCTGCTTGCTTTTACACTTACATGACTTCAACTGACCCAAAAAAAGATTCTAGTTTCATGTGGTTTTGTGTGTTCATTATTGAAGTTTCACATGTTTGATTATGAAAATATTATTTTGCTATTCATTGATATGAACAAAAAAAAAAGATAGTATTTTACATATCTGTCTCTCATTGTAGATCCTGTAAACCTGAAGCCATTAATAATGACATACTATAGTGGTGCCACTGATCAGCTAGGAATATGAAGTTGATAGTCCAATATCTGGAGCAAAAGTTGTGATCATGAAACTGCATAGAATGTCAAAGATATTGCACCAGATATGTTTATTACAGTATGCATTTCTACAAGAGGTCTGTATCATCACTGAGTGCAATGATTGATTTTACCTCCTGTATACAAAACTAGATATTTGTTTGCTCATGTTATTGAGCAGCTTTTTCTACAAAATACTGCCTACAAATAACAGCTTAATGTCAAATAATTTTATGTTCTTTGAGTGCTTCTAGAAATGTTGTTTTCTTTTTGTCTGAAAGAAAAGAAGAAAGACGGGAAGAGCTTAGGACTTCTTTGTAAAAGTCAAGTTGCATTATAGAGTTATTTGCTCCTTCATTTCCTTGAATTTCCATAAACATTGTGATTTGGTTTGATACACCGGTCTACTGCGTGCCATTGTATAGTGACAATAAGTGTTTCTGATATTAAGGTATAAATTTAGTCTTCCGTAATCTTGTAAGAAGCTTATTTCTGTGACCTTGCTGTGGTTTGCTACATTATCAGGTTTAGTGCGTTAGTGAAGGAAGGGCACTAATGAGGAGGAAAGAGAGCTCATAATAAGCATATTTGGTCCAGTATTCTTTATTAAAAAAAAGAAAAAACAAATGTCACTGCTGTATTAATATGTTGTACAAAATCCTTTTTTTAAACAGTATGTGAAAAGGAAACACTCCTGACAATATGAAGTTATTTAGGATGTAATTATAAATGCTCACATCCAGTATTATCATTCTTGTATCTTTAAAATGATCCATTATTCACTCAAATTTTAATGATACCATGATTGTGAAGAAAAATATGGCTTATGATACCCAAAGAGCACCTTACTAACCATTGTTGGAATGATCACAATTCTATTCCTGTGGAAATTAGATGCTATAGTATTATAATTTCTTTATATAGTATATTCATTAAACTGGTCAAAAATAGTGTGACTTTTGGTCTAGAAACAGTGATTTCACCTATGAATCCCATATATTCAAAACTTACTTCATGATTCAAAGAGATTTATTGTCACTTGGCCCTGTAGTGCATTTGTCAGGGTAACAATGGTTCCTCTGAAGAACAAAATATACCCACTTATAGCATATTTATAATTTTTCTGGAAAGTGTAGTTTCTTGTAGTACATTTAACAATGAAAACAGTACATTTCATGAGATGATTGATGGATAGACATAATTTATCCCTGGGAATTTATTTTTCTAATTCTCTGACCTTTTCCAGTAGAACCTTGAGTAATCCTAATTTTTTTATTTTTAACCTTGCTCTAGGTGAATACTCAATTTCTCCTCCATCACCTTTCTTATCAATAAAAATATCTGGGTTAGCTTAGTTTCAAAGATCATAACCACATTCAGAATTGATAGGGGAAGTACTAGTGACTTCAGTGACACGACCTCAGGTGTCAGAATTGAATTGTAGGCTGTTGTTTGCTTGCAACATTATTAGTGCTAGGCCGAAACAATCGCATGCAAGAGTTTGGGCATGAATTACAAATAAAACTAAAACAAAAACAAAAAAAACCACAAACCACCCAAACCAGCAAATCAAACAACAAAAAGACACTGAACCCAGGTAGCAGGGAACTGAGTTCAGTTCTCAAAGTCACTGACGGTAACTCAGTACAGCAAGTGATGTCTTTGAGAGAAGCTGCCAGAAGGCCTGAAAATTATCTACCAGTCTGAGACGTACTTTCTTAGAGTGGCTGATCTCTCGTAGATGATTAAGCCCTTTCAGAAAAGCTACTTAATGTTATAAATTGTTTCTCTTCAGAAACTGTGAGGAAGGACAGCTCACTTGAGGAGTGTTAAGAATTAAAGAAAGAGGCAATTGAGGAGTTTGCATGCATGTTTTCAACAGCAGTTTTACTCCATGGTTACAAGCTCCTTACTGTGCTTGGGGGGAGGGAGGGGATGCACTGGGGGACAGTGCAGATTTTGGTTTGCGGTTCTTTGGGGGGGGGGG